>NW_011627100.1:626153-679362 GCF_000204515.1 Acromyrmex echinatior | reverse complement strand
AAGAGGGTAGGAGTTGACGAAGAGGGTACAGAAGGAGGCTGGTAGGTCCATAAGAAAGCGGAAGTACGAGAAGAAGAGATACTCTCCGGCGGGATAAAAGCGCGTTTAACTGAAACTCGTGGAAAGTTGCGGGCTCTCTAAATATGTAAATACGAGGCTACTGGATGTTATTACGCGCGCATACATATAGACACGAGGCGGATGCGCGTCGCGTATACGTGTGTGTGTGTATATATATATATGCACGTATATAGATTCGTAATGCGCGGGCGCGCATAAGGTAAAGCGACGTCCGGAAGAAAGCCGGCGTAATCGTCCGATATTTAAGTAGCGAGTTTAGGTACACTGGGTATATTTAAACGCGCTTATTATCATATAAATACAAGTTGGACGTTCAATTTACGCGCCGCAGGCTGCGCGGTTGTGAGCGGAGCGGAGCGGAGCGTAACGGGGCGGGCGGGCGAAGCTCTTCGTTTCGTCGTCGTGTGCGCGCGGCGACGGAGTTGCAAAAGTTATTATTGTTATTACCGTACCGTTTAGAAACTTTTGTTGAGCGCGCAACGGACATTACGCGGCCTGTATGCACTTTGGCGCATCGAGTTATCCGTCGTTGCGACTCGGATGATATTACGAGCGCTCGCGTGCTGTGGCAATGTTAGTTAAATACCGGCTACGTGCGAAAACTCACCGAAAGATTTACGGCATTGTCGAATGCGTAATCGTCGCACGATAAAAGGACAGAGTGTGTTGATGTTTTTCCGCCACGATATTCCCAAAGATGGCGATGTCGTTCCAAAATAATAATGCAAGTACGCGAAGGAATCTCTCGTTTTTATTTTTAACGTTTCATAGGTTTCACGGGTTTTATTTTAATAGAAAAATGTCTGATATGTGAAATTCTCGTTGAAAATGGACGAATCAAAATTTTCCAATTGAATCTATTACAAGTCTTATATAGTTGAGATAACCGGAATTCTGACTGGTATGAAGAGAATCTTCTGATTCGTTCATTTTCGCCCTTTAAAATCTCTATTTGTTATTATTTTATACCGAGAATCCTGTACTTTTATAATTTGATTTAAATGTTGTATTATGTTTCACGCATCAATACGGCGTCGCGACAATTTCTATTATTTCGACAAATCTTATCGCGATTGCTCTTCGAAACTATTGTATTACATTCTCGCGAGCGAGGCGGAAGAACAATTCCGCATGTGGTCTCTCGTGACGAATTCATTGTATCGTTTCGTTATTAATGAATCTTTGAAATATTAAGCCCAGAACGCTTTATAAGCGCCAGGGTTGTTACCCTCGGCGTATTGATACATATCTAGGAGCAGTTTAAACACATAGACCTCCATCGCGTACACGCGCGTGTAATCGTAAAATCGATGCTCCGCTCCGCTTCGATTCCGTCTCGTGGTAAAACTGTTTCGTGGTGCTAAATAATAAATGCCCTGCGAGCGAAACGTCGCTAATATTACGTCAGATATTCTGGCTCACGGATAACGACGGGCAGTTTTGCCTCGAGTAAATTTTAACCGCTTCTAGCGGGAAGAGGACAATTCACAAATTCTGTATCCAGACGTGATAACAATTTCTTATTCATGCCCTCTGAATACGGTTCGTGAGAGTAAAGTATCTCACAATCTCGGAGAAATCTTTTGCGTCACATGCGATGGGCGACGGTACGACGACGACGCAATGATACTCAATGATCTGAAATAACTCGCGTCAATACATGCGTCGGTTTTGTCGCGGGTTCCTCTCACGAAAACTTCCAAATCGTTTCGCTCAATTTCTCGCTAAACGGTTGTTGTCCGTCATCTATGGCACGCGATACGTGTCCTCTCTGTGTGTTACGTCCGTGTTACCTACGAGATTGCCGGAAGAATAATGCGGGGAATTTTATCGGGCGCTTGATAAAATGGGGAGAGAGAGAGAGAAAAAAAAAAGAACGCGTATGTAGCCGCAGCTGCGTAACGTGGACGTCTCATGGTGTAAACACGAGTGCAGCGACAGATACACCCTTATCAGGAGTGTGGCACGCATTCCCTCATTACCAGAGTATACCCGGGGCGCGTCCACCCCTTTCAGCCACCCTCCCGCAACTTACTCCCGCGCGCTCGGTTTCCCACCCTTCCTGCCACAACTCTCCTTCCGCTGAACACGGGAGGGACGAATGAGAGAAAGATAGCGCACGCCGGGGTGTCCGACAGATAGAGCTTGAAAAATGCGCATTACTGGACGATGCGCGGTCGTAGCGATCCACCCCACCATCCACGTGGTTTCACGTGCCCCTAACGTGAAATTCAGAATGAAAAATTCGGGGGCACGCGCGAGGGAATGTGAAAACAGTTAATCGGTATAATCTCTCTACCGCAAAAAAATACAATTGTATTTTTTTTTATCTTTTTATGTATCTTTAGTATACGCGTCTTCGATCGAAGACTAAGATGGAAGTGTTAAACGCAGACATGTGTTAATTATTCCGGTAAGGCGAATTTTTTGCGGCTTCGAGATAGCACCTATTCGTTACGGTACAAACGATTAGCACCCTTGATCGACATATACATTGCAAAGGACTCTATATTGAAACTCTATGGTTCAATGCGCGTTTAAAGAGAGCCAATCAAGGTTTAGCCACATTCACCTCGCACGAAAAGACATACGCGAAATCGACGGACTGGCCGAACCCAGCTAGGCAAAAAGGTATTAACTACCTCTTAACATGCAGATTGCTCCCAGAAGACTTTAGTTCCCCAGGTTCTCCGGGAACGTTGATTGGACGATTATTTAATACCTCGTCGAGAGCAGCCTTCATTATTTCATGCGATTCGTCTGCGTGTGCTGTCGTGTTTTCTGTCTGTGTCATGAAATTGAATACACGCTACCTTTAAAGCCTTGCGTTCACGATGCTAGAAATCGGTCCGAGTCCTTTCAATCCGAGAAAAAGTTACTAAAACTCGAATCGGGGACACAAGCAAGCTCGGATGAAAATCTCGTATAGAGATCTCGTACCAAAAAATACATCCTAGCTATCCCATTTTTCCGTACTAGTCACTAACTTCATATTGATGTCACTCGTTATTATCAGTCTTAATTACTAATTCTCAATGTGCTAGTTAATGTTGGGCAACGTGATAGAAACGTATAATGTATCTTTAAATAACCTTTAAAGTAAGGTAAATAAATAAATTACGGTAACTACACAACATCACATTCTCGACTACATACATTATATATAGTCATCAGAGTACAATTACTTCTATTCGAGATCTAGGACCGATTTCTAGTATCGTGGATACAAGGCTTAAGGCTTAAGGCTGATTTTAAAACTGGCAGTATTCAACTTGGTTGAATGCCATCGAGTCGTCAGGCCGCGACAGCTGCGTGAATATAAACACGCGCACGCTTAATTAAATGAAATTAACAAGCAGTATCTATATCGGAGGTAGTTTTGCAGAACAAAAAGACGGCAAGCACACGCGAAGAGGAAGACGAAAAAGGAGAGGCAAACGGTGAATCGCAATAAACCGTCATAGGTATTGGTAAAGGAAAAGGGAATCGTCGATGGGGGTGAGGAGGCGGGACGGTGGGTCCAATCGCATTTAATAGCACAAAATTACGCCGAAATTGGATTCTAATTTAGCGTTCACGGGGCAAATCTATTCAAATTAGTTCAAGGGAAATAACGAGGCTCCTCCACTCTCTTCGCCCGCGGGATTAAATAAATTTCCTTTCTGTTAATCATTATGCAGATTGAACGACATTTCTTCTGCCATCGCCATCGTTTCGGCATGTCACATCTTTTTTTTTTCCCCCCCTTTTAGACAGACGGGGGTGCCACGACATGCCGGGTGAGGCCGCGGGACCCCGAATTTAATGATAATTGTCTCGCACGGTGAGACCAAAAAAAGGTGGCCGATGGGAATAAGTCACGACGAATATCGGCCATTGGCTGACTCATAAAAGTCCGCGCGTATTGATTTTTGACGTCGTAATATAAAACCCATCGATTTTTACGATTTTTTTTTTTTCATATCCTTTTCCCCCCTTCTTTCAATTTTCCTTGAAAATTCCTGGGGGAACCTCAAAATTTTTCGAAATCCCTCTCAATATCGTTCATTGTTGTATATATATCTGGGAGGTCAATCGACCGGTTTCTTTCTCAAGTATAATCTCCTATACGTCCGTTCAGAGAACTCGACGAGATAAAATGTTGTTTATAAAGCTCACGATTGTTCGCAGGATACCGATAACGCGGCGGTCGCGAAACAGGCGCACGAAAACTCGATCGCATTACAGAGCGGCGATATGCTCGCGCGCGCTCGCGCGGCCGAAGAAAATACTCGATATACCAATAAAACCGATACGCCGCGTCGAAAATTTGGCGACCCGCGGAATGAGACACTTGGCAACCACCTGTGGCACGGGGCATTTCGAAACGAGTTCTAATCTTGCCAACTATGGGCCGGCCGAAACGCGTCATCGAATTTCCGGCGTCACTCGTGGATCAGATCAAAATTGAAACGGAAATTACTTTTCGCGCCGAGCCGTTTTACGTTGACGGCTTAATAACTTCGCTGCGGCCGCTATAAATTAGTATACCGCTGTTACGCTTGTAACGCTCGTTCATCCTGAATTACTTGGCTGGAAAAAATTATATCGAATAAAAAAAATTTTTTAAAAGAACAAAAAAAAACAAAGAACTCGACTTTACGGACATTATCGAGGCTTAATGTAACGTTTCGCAGAGTTACGTATATGTGCACAATAACAGGCTGGTAAAGATGAAATGTACAAAACAATATGTACAAATGCAAAATCAATATTTCACGTTTCAGAATAATTGAAACGTTCCGTAACATGAACGATATGTTATACTCGAAACAATTATAATCGAAACCTTCGGATAATATATTCGATCGACGTTAATAAAGCAGATACACGACTCTGTAGAAACGTAGTTAAGAATCAGTATCGACGCGTCGTCATGCGGTTTATTCACGATCCCCTTCGACGTGAAATTTGTCTCATTAACAATCTAATTAATAATCCAATTACGCAGCAAGATCCGCCCTCTGGCATATTTTCACGGTAAGGGGAAAACAATTCTGTCGGACGTTTCTCCCTTCCATTGCAGGTAGATGGAGAAATGGCGATAGCTTCGCGAGAGAGTGAGGCAAGAGGGTTAGTGCAGGGGGAGAGGGGTGGATGTTTACCTCAACCCCCAGGAATTTAATAAGCAATTACCAGGGATGAAACGAGACGCATCCGTGTATCTGTATAACGAGGCGGTTTGCTGATGTGTGTTGTGTGTGTGTACATGTATATGTTCACGCGGGCATATGCGTACGTGAGTGCGTGCGTGCGCGTGTGCGTGCGAGAGAAAGAGATAAAGAAGAAGAGAACGAGGGAGAGCTGCTTATAGAAAATGAAACAGAAGGTACTGAAAGAAGAACGTAAAAGAGAGAAAGAGAGGAAGGAAGAGAAGAGAAAATAGAGTGAAGCGAATGAAAGACAGAAGACCCACACACCCACGCACCTCAATCAAGGCAAAAGATAGATATACAATATTTCCGATAAATTACGGCCGATTTTGTCAAATTGTCTCCATTTAGAGAAACAGATGAGGATAGTTTTTCGGAGCTGCTCGAAGATTGTGTCTGTTGTGATACGCGCATTAACTTTCTTTCGGGCAATTTCGTTTGAAAAGCCGCATGAATTTAATATTTCTCTGGATATACCAGTCATAAAAAAAAAAAAGACCAAAGTATCACATTAGGCGTCGTTTTAATATACCCGAATGCGTAAAAGAATAATAATAATTTACTTTTCTGCGAGAGTTAATTAGGATTGTACGCCGGCCGGTGGACTGATGTTTTAGGGTGGATCGGACACGGTAACAACATAAGCGCATTGCGGAGGGCTCTGCGTTCTCGGCCCTTTAGGATTTACGAGATATGAATGTACTGTGGGATAAAGAGAGAGAGGGCGGGAGGGTGGCGGATGCGGGGAATGGGTCCGTTTTCGTGGTTAATTGGCTGGGTGTATTTGCACGTACTTGCGGCGTAATTATGTGTATACACGTATGCGCGTTACCTAATACCTAATAAACGGCCTTGTGTACTGGCGAGAGCGAGAGATACGATTCGTCTGCTTATATAATTCTCGTGACGGCCACGGGAATACATAATTAAAGAGCACGGAATAAATTAGCGAGGCGTTCAAACGAATACTGGATGGAGATTGAGTCGTTAAAGCTAACGATCGAACGGCTAATCTTCAATTTTGATCGCGCAAGAACAATATGCAATAACAAACATACGTTCGCAACAAAGGTATGTATCGATAAAGAATTTCGGAAGAAGGACTGTCGCATGTCAAAGGGATACGCGATCGCGACGAAGAGGCGGCTTCCTCAAAGGATGATATGGCTGACATCCAGATATTCCTGCCGTTGGTACTTCCCCTTTCTATGTCTAGCACAGTGGTTTGTCATTCAAGGCACGCCGCCATAATTTGATATATTAGGTACACATAAGCGATGGCTGATCGCGGTTATTAGGTTGGGTACACGCTACAACCACCCAACCACCCTCCCCCCTCCCTCCCAAACTCCCATCGGAACGACCCCTGACCTGTTCGCTATCCATCCCCCTCTCCCCTTCCACGTCGTCTCTTGTTCCTCCACCTTCACCCCTCGCTCCTCTAACCCTCTTCTCGCTCAGCCTCGTCGATTCAGATCGCGCGGCTATTTGCTATGCTGCTCGCAGTCGCGAAATAGGATTATTATTATAGCCGTGCGCGCTCGCCAACTTTGACGGAGCCACCCTGAAGTGCGGGAGATAGAAGGCGGCGGAGGAGGAGGAGGAGGAGGAGGAGGAGGAGGTCTTCTGCGTTTAGTTACGGTGGAAATTTCGTGCAATGTTTTAAATACGACGAACTGTATATAGGAAAAATAGAAGACGAGCGCGACAATTAATTTTCACAATTTGCAATAATGCGTGTATTAAGCTGAGATATTAAACGGTAACTTTCGGCAACGGTGGTGGTGGTGTGGGAAAACCATTGATGGCGGGAACATCGCGGGAAATATCCACTTAATTTTCCTGACACCGTTTCATCGTGGAATTGGCGGGACCGATTAATAGAAATGTCGAACTCGCTTCAACGCATCGACGCAAAAAGACAAACGTGAACCGTACCGACTTCCATTATCGATAGCGCCAGCTAAAATACAAACAGCTTATCATCGATGTTACACGGGCAGAGCGTTACCCTTCTCCCGCAGTCGTTATCGTCCGCGTGTAAAAGTAGCGCGGACATCTAACTGCAATTTGCGAAAAACCGCCTGCGCGAATTAACGCTCTCGCGCACTTAATCCATGCGACGCGACGCGATTGGCGTACTCTTTTTTTCTTTCTTTCTCCCTCTATTTTTCGCTTTCGTTATTTTCCTTCCAACGTCCCGCCCGGAACAGTTTCATTAATGCGCGAATATGTGCAAATTCATGCTGATCCTTCGTTTGCGCCTAATGAATCGCCCGGAATATTGTCGCGGGCCTTTGACAACGGCGGTTACCAAAGAATATCTGATCGATGTTTCTCGATAACAGCTATACGCGAGCATTTATTGTATTTATAATATTTTAAATTCCCAGCCGAGCTTTCATTATGGGGAGGGGATGGGGGGGGAGGGTGATTCCCTGGATATTTATGCATTGGAATATGTGGAACGAAATGTGTAAAATGTAATCTATAGTGAATGTAATCAAAATAAAAAAAAAAAGTCCAACCACGTGATAAGTTTATCGTGTAGTTGAATTTTGTTCTATTAACTTTAACGATAATTTTAACTCTTGTGCATTTCTTACCCCATTTACTCTCATAACTCTCTCATTCTCACTGAGTACTTTTTATGGTTTAATGGGAAATTTTATTGTTTGTACTCAATTCGTTTGAATCTAATCATTTCTATATAAGACCATGATACTACAATATGTTACGATCCTTGCGAATTGGAAATCCACAATGAAAAAGAGGAAGAGAGAGAGAGAGAGAGAGAGAGAAAAGACTGAATGACTGTGTAGAAATTTAATTAAATCTTAATTAATACACAGAGGAATATACTTGAAAAATGTATTTATTCTAACGTGGAAAAAACGCCGGATTATTGCAAATATTTCTCAACCAGTCATTCATCGGTCTGCCCATTCCATTTTATTCGCGTGTATCAATTAGATACGCTTTTTTCCACCCTGATAACATCGCGAAATAGGCCCGGCGAGGCGGACGGACGCCACCGGCCAGCCCCAATAAATTCTCGTTCCGAAAAACCTACGGGCGTCGTGCTGTAATTAGCATGCGTGCGACAAATGAAAAATAATTGCTCTACCGTAGATACGCGAACGCGTGCGTACACTCGTACTTTCATATCTTGCGCACCGAATGGATTCGCGCTATTTTTCGTTAACGCCACGGTCCTCGAACGTGACATGACAAACCGCAATGTACGGTATTTACCGTAACGTTTCCGGTATTACGGTAGCTATTGATTCTCTTAATCGTTAGCATAGATCCCTTGACGCCTATAATAAAATGTTATAAAATTTATCGTTTAATCGTAAACATCTATCATTCCGATATCTTGACACTCGTGTGCAAATATCCTTCATTTTTCTTTTGTTTCTCGCACATTTTTCGTTGATTCCTCGTTTCGGGATTAGTTACGGAATATGAGTATCGACGATATCGAACGGTTTTGTCAAAGGACACCAGGACGACGTCGGGACAAATACGTTTCGAAGCACGACGATCGCGTTATTTATTATTCAGTGGGTGGAAAAGGCTCGCCCTCCCCTGCGTGTATTTCGATCGCAGATAAACCTACCCGCGAGCGTAATGCAAGCTTTACTTTGGCGATTAGGTTCCTTTTCCATGAGCACGCTCGATTTGTTGAGCGATCGAGCTCGCTGAGGAAATAATTTGTGTTCGAAAAAAATAGGAATTAATAATAAATTAACGAAGCAAAGAGAAAGAAAGAGAAAGGAGGACTCCCTTTGCGCATTTAAAGCACAAAATTAATCCGCGAATACCTACCTCTAATGCTAAACTTTTCCCCGATGAGATTATTGATTGCTCGTAATAATCGCATCATTGAATTTTCACATCTCTCGCGCTTTCGCGCAAGTGGAGTTCTATTTCTCTCGAGTAGAGCACGGCGATCATTGGAAATATTAAAAACCCGTTTAACCGCCGCACGATGGCTATTATTAACCTCAAAAGCGGCTTGTCAACGCGCAGCCGGCATAAATGCCACCTAATATCTCGGCAATGATAAATGTGACGGACATCTTCCTCTTTTTCGTCGGGCACGACGTGCATAAAATGTTCTCTCAAAGGGAGACCAAAGCGTTCCGCCGGATTCCGAGCAAATCTACCGCGTTTGCTCAAGCCCGCGCGCGCATACCCTGTACTTAGGTTGTTGTATTTAATTACGAAACGACGCAGTTTACGCGGATGTCTTCATTTGCACGTACGGTTCATGCACGAATAATGCGATTCTCGTTACAAGTTTCCGATTTTATGCTGGAGTAAACGTAAACGGTTGTTTTTTTCTTAGATTTATGGAGAAATATAGAGGTGCAGAGTTTAAGAGAGCGAGAGCCTTATATCTCCATAAATTACGTAAATATCGTAGTACGTTCTACACGAAGAATGACATATAATGGTTCCTCTTTTCCATTGTCATCAAAGTGAAGTCCTATTCAAAGAAATTGAAGTTAATTTACAGATATATTCTTAGCGTTACGGTATTGTCCAGCACGAGCTTTCTCTCGATTATCAATTCATTGGCAAGTTCCAACTCTATCTCTCGTACAAACTTAATTGAATTCCATCCTGTTCCTCGCGATTTCTTAATCGTCGGTCTAATTAAATTCGTAATTTAAGTAGAAATATGAGGAAACTTGTTATTACATCAGTCCAATTACCGAATTTGATCAACCGATGATTTTCATCGTAGATTAAACGACTGCTTGCAAAACAATCGAGCCAGAAGCGGTACGTCCATGTCCAGTCGATCGAAGTCCTCTGATTGGCCGGGAGTCCTTCTCTTCAAACCCATCCATCTATTCATCCAGGGGAACATCGTTAGATCACACACGAGGGCCTGTTCAAATATCATTACTCGGTTTGCTGCGGAGTCAAACGCGAATATCGCGAAATCGCGCAAACATTTCATGAATCAGCCTCTACCATCGCGCGTACGCGCTGCCACCGCCAGCAGCGTAACCACCTTCTGCGGTATTCTCTTAATTTCCCCCGTGAAATCGCTGTCAAGTTGAACGCCCCCTCCTCCCCCTCCCCCTCCCCCCTCCCTCTATCTGTTCCCTTCTCCCCTCTCTCGCACTTCTCTGCTCGCGTAATCTTGTCGAGATTGTAACAAACGGTATTGATTTAATGGCTGAATTATGCTTCGATTAAATTGTCGCTCAAATATCTTCGGTTGTTTGTATACAGTCTTAATGTGAGGTTCTCCGGCTGATACTTTACGCGCTGTTTCTCCGCCACAAGCTTGTGCTTTTTCGAAAACTAGAAATCCTCTAAAAGGGCGGTATTCATAGTTCGTTCTTATTTTAAGTAATGTCTTAAGATGCTAATACGGCTCTCTGATTTGTTCTTTACATTTTAAGAGTGTACTTAAGACGGTCTTAAATGTAAGATCTGGCTATGAATACCGGCCAAAGAGTTTGGACATAAGAATGCCACTTTTGATTGATCCGTCCTGTTTTAACAATTCCTGAAAGAGAGAGAGAGAGAGAGAGAGAGAGAAATAGATAAGAAAAGATACAGAATAAAAAGAGAAAGACATAGTCAATGTACGTCTTTCTCTTTCGCAGATTTTTGTTAAAACTACTACCCTAGATACGAAACTGCTTGGCTAGATTCTTATTGGAGGATTCCTATCGAAAATAGAGCTCGAAGCTCGAGTCATTCAAATTATTTCATGTATGGACGTTGCCCTTGAATGATAACAACAATAATAAATCTCGATTGCAGGAAGAAATAAATGCGAAATGTTGCAACATATGTATTTCAGCAATTAAAATATAATAGTCGAAAATAAGGATAGTCACGTTCAAGTCTGTCTTAAACTGTCACAATCACAGTCTTCGATAATTCAAAAACAAATAGCTTTTGAATATTACCACGATAATCGTCACGATGCTTTTTTTCTTTCCACTGGCAATCTCGTCGTCCATTCGTTTCACGCACACCTCGCCCATGAAAACTGTTCTCGTCATCGTCATCGTAGAAAACTTTCCTACTGGTGAACATTACAATAATAATTACGAATAATTACGAATCGGTGCCACGGCTACGCGCACCCTTGCACTCATGTATACGTGGAAGCTAGCTTCAGTACATCCTACAAAAGGCGCGCCGGCACGCAATTCCGACTCACATTAACGCACTACTTGAACCCACGACATTATCTGATCTCTCCAAGGAGTTTTGTAAATATACGTATATATTATATATGAAATAGGTATGCCGTGTATACCTCAAATGTATACAATATACTAAAGAAGTTGTATGTATACAACTTTACTTTGAGAAATATTTAAGTGCTGTAAGACTCTTGGCTTTGGCCAAAAATAGATTTATTTCTTTTAATCAATATATACTAAAGTGCATAAATAAAACATGGCTCTCATAAGGCTAGATGCCTCCGTGTGTATCGGATAGCACTATGAATTTATAGGAACTTTTTGTATTTCGGAAGATAATTCAATAATTCTCAAAGCACTTTATCACGCTGTCTATTCATCTTACGATTTACGGAGTCACGCACTTTTGAAGTACTAGAGCGAGCGTTCATCGAACGGTCATCGAACTCAGAAATTACCAAGTTCGAGGAGCGACACGGCGGCTGCTGACCAAGGGCAGGAAATTCCCGACCTCTCGAGCCGCGGTCGAAGTGGGTGGACGAAGGGGTAGCAGAGGGTCGGAAACAGGTGGGGTAGTGAAAATTTCAGCCCAGTGGTGGCCCGAATTAAGCGTCTAATTGTAAAGGCGACATGTGCGAGGGAACTCCGCTAGCGGGGGTGGCGGCGGAAAGTGGTGCGGCGAGCGCGATGGGGGCGCGTAGGTCGGACGGAGGTGAGAAGGTGGCGGGCGGAGGGGGAGGGGGATGAAGGTAGCAATTAACTTCTCCTCGCGAGATTAGAGCGAGATATTACGAGATATCGAGCGACTTAACGGCAACACGCGAGAGACTTCAAAGGCAGTAATAAACTGCCTCTAATGAACCCCTTATCGCCCGGTGCCACCCCTCCGTGCCCCGTTCCCGCCCTCTTCTTCGTTTCCCTCAGCACCTCCGGCGACCTACCGTCTACGTACGTGCCTCCCTCGACGCGATGCGGGCTGAATCGAGCGCAGAAAATACGCCGTGTTCTCTTCCGCGCGAACGCGATCGGCAGTCTCTTTCTCTGTTATCGTCGTTGTTACTATTATCGCTATACTATTACTCTTGTCGTTCTAATGTTGCCATTATTATCGATGTGAATGAAATCCATGTTTCATCACAATTTCGTCACTCTGTTATTTTCTTTCTTCACTTCAAGCTGAACTTGTATTTCTTTCTAGATTTACAGGATCTAATGTGTACATATATATATATATATATGTGTGTGTGTGTGTGTTTGTATAGATTGTAATCAGTTCAGAGTAATGATGACTACATTAATCTGCGACGACTATATTGATCTTGCTATCACGTTAACGCATTATCGGAATCAGATTAAATTAGCAATCTGATGAAAAGCAAAAGTGGACAAGAAAGAACTCTTTAAGATCAACGAAATGTTCGTTCCAGAAAGGATAGCGAGGATGGCGGAACCAGTTTCTATCCGTTTCTCAGCTCGTTCTCGGCTCGTCGCGGCGCTGCGCCGCGCTACGCGGCATGGCGCGTCGCCGGTCTCCGTCAAGCCCAATCATGTTGATTCAACAAAGTACCTACCTACCAAATTGCTGGAATTTGGTATTCGGCCAGAAAGATGGAGGGAGAAGGAACCATCGGAGCAAGCTAGAGAACTGGAAGCCGTCTGATTGCACATCTAGGACAAACCAGCATCACGACGATGTCGCTCCAGCGGAAAGCCGAGCGATGATTGGCCGCACACACATTCTCTCTCTCTCTCTCTCTCTCTCTCTCTCTCTCTCTCTCTCTCTCTCTCTCTCTTCCCCTTTTCCTCGATCCCTTCAACCCCTCGCGTCCGTACGCCCGAAACCCGATGGCGTCGGGGGCTGGGGGTGATTGGACGCATCTCGGTGATTGTGGCACCCACCGTCCACCCCTCTGCACCCCCTTCACTCTCTCTCTCTCTCTCTCTCTCTCTCTCTCTCTCTCTCTCCCTCCCTCTCTCCTTTCGTTCCGTCCACCGCGCCATCCCTTCTACACGGCTGTAAATCGAGTTTACCCTCTTGCCGTGGCTCAGCCCTTCAATCAAACTGATTGAAACATTCCTTGAATCCAAAAGAAACGAACCGCCATCCCTTCTCTCTCGTCTCTCCAACCTCCCCGCTATCTTTCCGAGTCGCACCGCGCTCGCTATCCTCTCTATCCATCTGTCTATCCACTCGGCCCGCGCGGATATATCCGTCGTTCTCTTTTCGACGAGGCGGTTGCAGCAGACGCTGCTGCCGCGCACAGGAGACACCCGATGGTGTTTCGAGACAACCGGTTGGTTTCAATTCCGACAGTAGTTTGATTGTAAAGCTGCGCAGGATATAAAGCGCTTAGCGTGATATGATGCACCGTGTGTTCCGTAAGAATGTGCTATTGTTGCCTTAAGCGACAGTCATACGCGAAGTCTGATGAACTTTTCATGATATAATCCCACAAGTGCCATCGATTTGGATTCGTCTGTTAAATGTGATTTTTAGATATCGGAAAATGTAAGAGAGCGAAGAAATATATCTACCGTTGTATAATTTTTGTTGTATATATTTTTAAGAGGATCAGAAGGATTTCAATGACCGAAGATTGGGTAAATTTTAAAAATTGTTTGTTTGGACGGACGAACAATTACACATCAATTTTCTTTTTATGTTTTTTAAGACTTCTTTGATAAACAAAATCAGATGCAAAAGTCCAAAAAATATGAATATTTGAGGGAGATATGGGTAATTGAAAGTAACTACGTCATTTACGCACTGCTGTGGTTTTGTCACGATTCCGGATGAACGAGTTGGAATTTTTCAATTTTTTTGGGGCCATTTTGTTCACGAGGTCCCTCTTTATAGTGAATCTGAACGTAAAATAGAAAAAACCATCAAGTTAAAAATAATGGCGGTCAAAAATTTGAAAATATCGAAAAATTCACGTTATTTGCTGTTAAAATGGATCTAAAAATTAATTTTTTCGTATACAAAAAAGTAGGTTCAATTTGCAAACAAATTTATTAATTTTATTTATAAGAAATGAAGTCGATATCTACAATCGTTCTTGAGTTATCGTGGCAAAATCAACGAAAAATACTATTTCGAGAAAAACGCGATAAAAGTTTGAAAAGAAAATTTTTGTTAAAAAATTCATAAATCTTTCAAACTACACTAATAGCAAAAATACACTGTGTATCGAATTCTATCAACCATTCCCTTCTTTAGGATCGAGCATAGCTTTACAGAGAACAGTAGAAATAAATACGAAAGACATCGACAGGAGTCCTTTGTATTTTCATTATCCCTTTCTTCTATTTTTTGGTTCTCCTTAGCTAGATTTTTCGAATTTCTCAACAAAAAAAAAATAAACAGGAAAATATTCTTCAAGAATCACACAACTATCAGAATATGTAAAAAAAAAAAAAACAAAAAATTAAATTTTTCAAAGTATGATTTTAAAACCATTCTGATCCCCTTAAATTCTTCAATCGTTTTATCCCGTCATAATTCATATTTCTTCCTGATAATATCTTCTCTTCTTTGAAATTAGTTTTAAGAAACTAACACTCTCAAATAGTTTACCGCGTTTCATTTTTCAACGAAAGCAAGCGGATGGGCGCCGAGATGGCCGATGTTAGACCCATCCCGACGATGGGGACGTCTCGTAGTCAAATATTGATACTAGGCCGGACTAAATCGTTCGACTATGCCAACAGATTAGGACGTACGTGCACCACGGTTGAGTAATAGCAATCGCGCGATAAGGACAGGACCAACGAAATTGTAATATCAACGCTAGCGTACCGATCGACGCGATCGATAATAAAAATATCTGTTCGTACCTATTAATGTCTCCCCCCTGCCTTTCGCATCTCCGTGTTGCATAATAATATTTTAGCGACGGTATTATGATGAAACGTAGAAACACGAACGGCCGAACGCGCTTAACTGCAGCGTGAAATGCAAGAAATGTCACTCCTCGTGCGGATATAACCGGTTGGTTGAGTAAAAAAAGGACTGACAGTTCCATTACCTCCGGTACGTGCGCGGCCGGGCCAGGTTGTGCCGATCTATTTCGGGGGGACTAACTAAGTTCAGCGTCTGTTTCTCATTAAATTGCGCTCTGACCTCGAATCATCTAAATTTGGAACGGCCACGCCGATTAGGTGCATATTCATATCACAGTGTGGTAATTCCGAAGTCTCAATCATTCATCGATAAACGATCAACATACTATGGATCTGCGTATTGTGTGCGGTAATATCGTATATCATAGGCGAGATAACACTTAGAAATTAATTATAAAGACATATAAAATTTGTTCCATTTTTTTCAAGTATCTAAAGACGTCTCGTCTATCAAAAGACAATTCATGTATTTTTTCTATTGTATTATTACTATTTGTCTTACTTATGTATCGGTATAACTTTACATTTTTTAGATTTACTTCCAATCATCGCTTTAGATCTTCATATATATATATTTTTTTTAATCTCAGATTTTAATTCTACATTCCTAAATCACACGAAGCCTCAGATTTTAAGATTTCTCAGATATATTCAGATATTGTAACGATGTCCGCGTGCTGTACGAAATATATTTTAACAATATAGCGAATAATTGCCATAGGTATTGGAAAAAAGAAGGCAAATATGATTATGACGTAAAACGGCAACTTCCTAGTTCCGCGGCTATTTTGCACGAGAGGAATGTTGATTACACGATATTGGCTCCCAGGAATCTCGGCACGGTATAAACGAACGCGCGGCAAGTACCACGATAAATTAGCCATAATGGCCGCGCACAATAACAGTATTTATTATTAATAACGAAGCGTCGGGCGTTGTTATTAGTTTCAAGAAATTAGACGGCGCCGATTCTCTCTGTCGGCCACGCGGAATCGCGCCTGCGCCGGTAAAGCCGGACTATCCAATGTCTCATCGTCTCATGTTGTGCGACGGAGTACCTAATTTAATGGAAGCGATAATTTCTAATTTATTCATGAGTCACCTTTATCAACTTTTCGACGTGATAAGCGGCGATATGTGAAGAAGAATTCTTCACCGAACGTCTGAGGACGTTCTCCACGTTTACCGAAAAAGGAACTTTTTCATTCTCCTTTCCTTTTTTTTTTCTTCAACTTTCTTGGCTATTTTCCCGTTGATCGATGGATTCGATATATTCGATTCAAGATAAGTTAACAACACGACTCACCGTCTGTAGTCGGCCTTGCAGAGGATCATGCCACTTTTGGTGTAGCAGGACTGGCCGATCTCTCCCAATACTACGTTGCAATACGTGCACTTGAGACAGCCAATGTGCCAATAGCGGTCCATCGCTAGCAACAGCCATCTTTCCACTATTTGTACACCGCAGGCGGCGCATTGCCGAAGGCCCGTTGACCCGCTAGGGACACCTTCTTGCTGTAACATCAAGTTTTCATTTTTCTCACTTTTTCAGTGTATAACATATACTACCTGAAATTCATAAATAGCAGGCTGTAATTTAAATTAATTTGTATCTAGTCTCTAAGGATATAATATGCAGTTTAATTAATTTGTATTAAGTTAAACTTGTTACTACTTGTTTTCTCGAGACAGCAAAAGAGGTGATTGGTTACGAAGTTCGAGTTCTAAAAAAACGATGGCGGACATATTTTTTGAAGAGGACGAGTCGCCATAGAACTTGGGAATCGTTTCTAGCCCATTATAAGTAGAAATTCAAGCATCGTGGTAATTAATGCGAAACAGAAAGTCATTAACGAACACTAAATCATTACGGCGTCTTAAGTGCGCGCTTATTATGAATGCTTACTCGTGATTATGCAAACACACGTAGGCGAACGTAACTCTTGCTAGCGGGATCTACTTGCTCGCTAATTTCACTTTGTGCAACATTGCTCAATATAGTATTGTTAAAAATACTTTAGTTTATCATTAATTCAACGAAACTGCACTGGTCTTGTACGAGTGCAGTTTCGTTGAATTAATGATAAGTTCTTCTTGTAGTTGAATACTAATAAGTTTTCTCTATAACGAGTTCTTCTTCTAATTCTCGATAATTATATTTATTTAAAAAGATGAAAAAAAAATGACACGTGTGTGTATTTTTCTTGTGTATAAAGTATAAAAAAATTTGAAGACAATGTAAAATTAATTGGTTTATCTGTAGTTATTTGTAGAAATATACACACATAAAAAGAAAAGAAACAATTCGGTGATTAAAAACAAGTGTCGATTTCAATACAAGCCAGATGCGCTGTTATTGCAGCTGCAGATGTACACTGAGAGAAAAATATTTGTGACCATAATTGTATGGTAAAATATAGATAATAATTATGGTTAGAAGCTTTATTTTTAAAGTTATTGCTGTTATATTGTTAATAATAATTCTATTTATAACTCTGCCCCAAAAAATATAGAGTTGCTACCGAAAATGACTATAAATTATATAGTTAAATTATGGCAATTGCAACTATTTTTTTTCTCTCAGCGTAGCTATAGATTTCTATGTTAAAAGTACACAAAAATTACACATTGGATACACGCATACTTAACGTGTGTACTTGTATTTGTTACATTCGTATATTTAATATCTATCAACGTAGTAATCCCGTGGTGTAGGATGACTTTCAAATAACAACGTCTGCCCGTGCAGTTATGCGAATAGTCGGACACGGTACGCTACGCGCAACAATATTCATTCGACTTGCGTCACAGAATATGAGAGCGAATGCGTTAATTGCTATTGCGTCGTGTCGACAAGCGTAGTTTTCGAAAAAGATATATTTCCCGCGCGAAAAGAAAAGAAAAGAAAAAAAAAATGTTTTCAACGGCGCATGCAATCTTACTTTGACTTCCGTTTTGATGCCGGAGATCCACTTATTCATCCGTGGCGTAATCGCGTTGTATTGATACGAGTATTGGACCTCCATGACGCACTTCACTGTGTGTGTGTCTCTCGCTCTCTCGCTCTCTCGCTCTCTCTCTCTCTCTCTCGCTCTCTCTCTCTCTCACCGCGGAGCACGAGATAGGAAAAGAAACGGAGCGAAAGAAAAGAAAGGAAAAAAAAGAACAACGACGAAAAACTGATCTCGGGCCGCACTCCGGATTCACTCGGCCAATGATATCACTCGACCTCGAACAAGTTCCCGTTGCGATACACTCACTTTCCCCCACCGCGATTTGCGGGATTTCAAGGATCCGGAGGACCTCGCTTCCCCGTCGAATTTTACACAGTACTACAAAAATCAGAACGAAGCACCTAAGAACCAGACAACTATAAGCGAAGCTTGCCACTTTCGGCGATGCCGTATCCTCGCGTAATGCGGTGCATGGACGTATGTATACAGAAAGGGAATGAGAGGAGAGAAGAGAAGAAACGAAACGAAACGAAACGAAACGAAACGAAGCGAAGCAACGTACAGACGGGACCCAACTGGCTGGTGCTGCGGGCCCCCCGAATGCCTGCGGGCCTGCGCGGGTTCAGGTACCTTGGTCTGAGGGTAGGGAGAATATAAAAAGGCGAGTCTAGAAAAGATCCAACCGACGCTGAAAGAGAAGGCAAGATAAAGACAGAGTGACGGATCAACGAGGCGAGGGGAAGGGAAACAGAGCGGATTGAGAGGGGAGGTGAACGGAGGGACCCATTCGTGTGTCAGACAGAGAGAGACCCAACGACTGGGAAGGGGAGAGAAAGGGGAAGGGGTCTTTTCCATAGCATCGGTTGAGAGAAGAGAATGGTAGGAAGGGGGAGAAAGAAAAAGAGAGAGAGAACAGGAGAGGAACAAAGATAGACAGAGGTGAGAGAGGAATATATTCTGGGACAGGCTTCCTAAGTGCCGTGAGTCTTACAATGTTGTGTAAAGCGAAAGTTGCGGCGAATTTTCAGATACATTACGTATACGTTTATGGAATATAATGGTAAAGAAAGTAAAAAAATGAAGTAGCAGAAAAAAAAGAAGAGATGTAGTATGAAAAACAAATTATGAAAGAAATGCAGAAAGAGACAGGAGATCAAAGCACAGGAATGAAAAAAGAGATGCGAAACAGGATAGAGAAAGAGAAGCAAAATAAAGGATAGAAAAGAAGAAGTAGAAGAGAATCTAAAATTACGGAAAGATATAAAGGTAAAGATAAAAATACGAAAAACATAAGAGAATTTGAGAGAAAAAAATAAGGAGAACGGCAGAAGAGGCGAGGAGAAAATAAAGAGAAGGAATAACGAATAGAGAAGATTCAATATAGAGAAAAAAAGGAGCAATGCGAGAGAAATAAGGACAGGAGTGAGACGGTGACAGTATTGTGAGTGGAACAAGAAATTAGATAAAGAAAGAAGATCCAAAAAAGAATGTATGAATGTACAGTACGCCATTCAAGAATCCAAATAACCGATGGATTCCCATTAACAATTGTGACACCTGATTATTTAAATCACGAAAAAAAAAAAATTTTAGAAAATTTAACAGTATAAAATTTTATAATTTTCAGATGCCTGTAAAAAGTATTTATCTTGATTTCCAAAACAGCCACTATTAATAACGATTCATCCGTTTCTAGATATACAAGAAAGTGACTAGTTATGTAAGAAAGTTTTAAAACATGTAATTTTTTTGTTGATGTCATCCAAGTCAATATGGTATTATCCTCTTCTAATCATAATTGACAAAATAAAATCCTGATTACATTTTTCTCAAAAAGAGAGATATAATTTAAACTGTGGTCGTAACACAATTTCGTTACATACGTTACATACATTTATACAAATAGTAGAGGAAAGCCAAATAATTGGGTGAATTATTTAGAAAATAAGAAAATGTTGCTGTTAAAGAATTTAAACCAGAACGTAGTTGAGAAAAAAAGACTCTATAGTAGCAATCGTCGAAAAACAGTTCACAAAGTAGAGCAACAGATGTATGTACGTCTTTGGGCGTTGGAAACCGGAAGACAGGGTACAGTCAACACAGAAAGGTGAATAAAGAATGAAAGTTGGAGAAGCAATATACTCTGAAAAAGGCAGAACGTTGTGTGATGCAAGGGCAGGGAAGAGACGAAAGGAAAAGGGGCAGGTAAAGCGTCGAGCAGAAAACTGCAAGAGGGAACCGCGCGGGCCCCTCCGCCCCTATTCAATTATATTTCTCCATCATAAATGCCTATATTGTTACGTTTGTCAATGGTGGGGTAAGTGAGGGTCGGACGGATAATACTGTCGAATTGTACCCTGTGACCCTATGTTATACCGTTCTCGAGTCCTTTATGACGAAGTCGGAGGGTCTTGGAATTTTTCACCACTCTTCATCTTTGGAACCACCTGTATCGCTTCACTTCGTCGTACAAGAAAACATTGAATTTCAGATCGTGTGTAATTTAATACGCGCATATAAAAAAATATTAACGAAACACTGATATTTTAAAAATAACCTTCCGAAGACATTAGGAGACACGGTAATGTCTCGGCGCTAACACAAAACGTAGCGTCAATAAATACATAAAATCGGATTTTATGCAAAAATACGATATTCACCTTGAGCGTGCAATTATTGTTGTGATTAACCGGCGGGTACGCGGGATGCCCTGGCATATGGGGATGGGGGTGTCCAGGGTGATGTGGATGATCTGGCATCATGCCGCCACCGCTATGATGATGTCCGTTGCTGCCCATACCCTGTCCAGGTTGTAGGGCACCATAAGGGGTGGCGGGATCGCCGGCACCACCACTATGTTGAGGTGAATGCGGGCTGGGTAAGTCGGGGGTGGTCGTGGTGCCGCCGCCACCGCCACCTCCGCCACCTCCACCGGTCCCATACGCGTGATGCGGCCCGCCGGGCCCTGGATGATGCGGACTGCTCGAGAGCGAGGGATGGTGGGGGTAGGCTGCGGAGTGGCCCGGATGGTGGGGGTTCATGCCAGCGGTTAACGCGCTCGCCAGTTTGACCGATGAGAGGGTGGGCTCAGAGAGCCCACCGACGGTTTCCAACGGCGAAACGAAGAAGAGAGGAGCGGCTGTGCGGCGCTCTATTGCGTCTCGGCACCGGCTCTTTTCTTCCGGTACTTCGGTGAAATCTGTAACAATAAAATAAATATTTTTCAGTTAATTGATTGATAAATCGAGTAAAGTTCTGATACAAATATCGTTGTTTGATACTAAAAACTAGTTCATCATATCGATTATTTTCCTCCTTGATTCTTTTCTTAGCAAATCGACAGTAAAATCTTAATTGTTATATAAATTAAAGACGCATTACAACATATTATATATCTGATACATCCTTAATATCCTTTCTCGTACTTTATCTATCGTTGTTACTATATTCAAAAAATCCTACTTTATTTTTATAACATGATATAAAAATTATAGAATTCAAAATGTAAGGAATTTTAACTATTTGAGAGTGCATTAGAATTCATGAAACAGCCTGAGCTGTTCTTTGTCAAAAGCTTTGAGATCGGCAAGTGTGACCTGTGCGGCACGCCCATCTTAATTAATAGTAATTGTTCATCCCTAGCTCAGCGGGTGTCGACCAACCAACCTTCCATTCCAAACTTTTGTCTACTTGTCCTTTGGGACGCAACAGCGGTCTTTATTTGATCGGCCTTAAGGGCGGATGATATCTTACAGGAATATTCTCTTCTCGTGAGAAGGTGAACGTTAGCCTATAACGGTTTTCTCTAATAACATCTTACGATGTGTGTGTGTGTGTGTGTGTGTGTGTGTGCGCGTGTGTGTGTGTGTGTGTGTACGCATAATAATTAATGAATAATGGAGAAGTAATTATCTTCTTGTAACGACGATCGATAATAAATTCGTCGGTCCGACAATCTCATAAAGAGAGATAAGCGTGTGTAACATTAAAAATTTCTTTGTTATGCAAAAGGGTGCGCTCCGTTTCGATAAATGCGATTCCACTGTACGCGGAGAAAGTAAAACTGTCGGTGCGACCTCGGTGGGAGAAAGTAATTAGCGCGCGCGCGCTGAAGCATATATTATTCCACGATGCAGGCGCACATCGGTACATCGGAACACACTCAGGCTCTTAATACGTATTTAATTAAGTATGCCGTGGTAGAGAGAGCGTAGGAGGACGCGCGGAGGAGGGCGGACGACGGGGGAGTTTATAGTGGATATCAGTATGGGCAACCATAACTCTCTCGCGCCTCCGCCAGCGAGCAGCGTGCCACTTATACGAGCACCTACCGCGATGGAATTTCATCCTCGCCGTTACCACATAAATCTCCGGCGCATTAATGCCTTTACGGACTCGCCCGCTCCGCGTTTCTGCGTGTCGGCTTCTTCTTAATGCGGTTACTTAGGCGCCGCACGCGTGTCGCACGGTGCTCCGTTCACAAGTTTGGGATTTCAGAACTATCGCAAATTATCACATCGATCATCACATTCAATCGTAAATCGAAATAATTGAATCGCGTTAAGATCGCGACCTCATACCAGATCGTGCACCAAACAGCACTGTGGGAATTGTGGGGATTGTCGTTGTCGAACAAGTAAATTAAAAGCATAAGGAACATTTATTCAAATCGGTATCATGAAAATATAGGGTCGGCCTGACAACTTGTAATTTCAAGTGTAGATGCCGATGCTCCCCGTCGTTCGTTATCAGCTCGCTCCCACGCATTTACGAGGCCTGACCTCTCCAGAGACGTTTGCCGTGCTCCTCGCGGAAGCGCGATAGCCGAACGATAACAAGATGATAACGAGGGAATACACCGGTAATTACCGGAATGATAATGACGAGGAGAACGACGAAAGCGCGTGGGTGGGTGGGGGGTGGTGGTGGAAGGCGAAGGAGGAGAACAGCAGAGGGCGATCGGCTGCGATAGGGATAATTAACGATCGCAATCGTACGAAAATGAGGACAGGGCGAGTGCGACGACGACGATAACGAGCGGTCCAGCGATCTTATTAGCGATAAGCGTCGATAACGAGGACGCCCCGTTTCTATACGACAGCGAGCGGAAAGAAAGTCAGCCTAAGGATTAATGGCGATCCTTGTAGTCATTGCGGGGATGGAACATTACATTCCGGATGACATCCAACCCCTTGGTGGCCGGCTTGCCTCAACCGTTTCAAGGTCGCCAACCACATGCTTTTAATATTTTAGACACATGTTACTTAAACACTGTTGGCTAATACCCACATGTATGAAAATAACATTTCGAAATAACATAAGATACAAAACAGCACGGACTTCATTATAGCAAACCCTTTTTTCTTTATTCAGACGAATTCCCCTCGATTCGTCACGGTTTACAGCATCTACGTTCGAATTGAATTTAAATATTTCTTGGACTGACAAACTCTTTCGCGAATTGCCAGATCGTAAAAGTCCTCCTTCGTCATCTCCCCTTGTATGTGCGATCGCATCGTTGGAAATTGCTGTTTCATTGGGATCGGCAGTATTACGAAATCATGTGGTAGGGCGTTGTCTTAAGGACCAATAAAATGGTACAGTTCGGGTAACCCACATGATCCCGCAAAATTAATATCGGCGCTACAATTTCATTCCAAGACGATAACTCATCGTGCGCTTATTTACGAGCAGAGAGCGTACAGACGCGCTTAGAAATCTTCATAAATTTAATGCTAAAATAAGGGATATTATTTTAAAAGATGAACGATAGTCTAACTAGAATGCTATCAGCTTCCTGATTTCATCAGTCATCGATCAGACGTCAAAAAGTGACATAGACAAAATGTTTCAACGTCGCAGCGAAAATTTTTACGCACGCTATTCTACCATCATAGACGAGAAATGCAACCTCAGCGAATTTACATCAAGGTCTGCTTATTAATGTATTATTTTCCTTGATAACTGATAGTTATGTACATATATTCAACATCCCACGGTGTGGGGGAAAAAAGAGCAACTCTGATTATTATTAATAAAAAAAAATATGAGGTTATGCGCTAGTCCTCAAAGAGACTCCGGTAATGATGACCAAGACTCACCCTCGGGCTTTCCATCTTCCAATTCCGCGGCAATAATACGTTACGCGGAAGGTTCAAGAATTCCGCTGTAGCCAGTCGACGACAATAAAATAGAGTATTTTGTATCTCGTAATAAACCTTCAAGTGGCATAATGAACACCCTCGAGTCTGCAAGTGCCGAAACGCGCGTTCTAGAAGTGCGTCAGAACCAATCGACGTAACGGAGGGAGAGAGAGAGAGAGAGAGAAAGAACTCTGAAAGTTACGACTGCTTTGTCGTCGCAAGAACGTCGTGAGAAATTTGTATCCAGAATTCTTGGAAATTTATTGTAAATATTTACAACTACTAATTCGTTTAATTAGCTCGACCACAACTCTATTTAAATAAAGATTCATAATATCCCCACACCGAGAAACAAAATAACGCTCCTATTCCTCCATCTATTTTGTATAATAATAAATTTACACAGAGCTTAGTTATATAGGTAGCTTACAATGTCCTAATTTGCCTTTTCGGGAATATCAAATGTCTTAAGATTATTGCCCTGGTCTCGCACGAAAAAACACGGTCATTCTCTTAGGGCGCGCCCGAGGCGAACGAGGATCGATGTAGGGATGTAATGATAAGTTCAGGCCGGTAATCACAGGCGAGAGAGGGACAGCGACGAGGAAGACACTGAAAATAATCTAATTATTGGCGAGGACGATTATAGTGATTAGGCGCGTCGCGGCGGCCTCTTCCCTGTTTGCCACGCACGGCCCACCTATTATAAGTGTATCCTAGGAGGGGTGTACAAATGAAAAGGCGTGCGCGGGCGCGCGCGTGAATGCGAGCTCTTCTTCCTTCGACGAAGGAAACAGGCGGCAAAGGGAAGAGGAACAACAACGAGGGACCACGGCACGCAATTACTGAGGAATGCAGACGAAGGAAGAAAGCGGCTTTCTTCCATGTATTGGCCCGCCATGTTCACTGAATTTGTTTGACGCAATCCTTACTCTTGGAAATTTCAAATCGGAACAATTCGAGCGTCGAGTTGTTCTTTTGATTCTTCTCGGATCTCTGTTGGAATACTCGCGTAAGTTGAACTTGGTTTCTTGGCTCGTTAAGGATTTTTAAGTTCATTACTCTTTGCGTTTCTTAAATAAGGAGATTCATGGACTGGTAAACTCTTCGTTTTTACGGTCTTGGAACTTGGATTCATAAACCTCGAATAGCACTTGGAGAAAGTTATTGTAACGAGATAAATAGCATGAATATACTTTTGCATGCAGATACGTTTACACAATCCTCAAAGTTAAGAAAAATAAGAGGATAGGTCAATAGATAAAAAAAAAAACAATGATTAGTCAATACAATGTCTCGTATTGACGCTGCCGAAGACTATCGGTCGTTACGGTCGGCTTGAGATTCACGTGGCGCAAAGTAACAAGCTGCCAACGTTGGATATTTATAGGGGCCGTCAAGGGTCAAACCCAGTTTCGCCCAATACGCACAGTTGCCATTCCACATCTTCGCCGCGAGAGGGAGAAGAAGAGAGAGAATAACAGTTTTATATTTTATATTTAATACCTTGTGTGCGCCACGATGCACTCCTGTCCCTGCGGAAACGAGCGGATAGAATTTTCTTCAAAAACTTTTCTCGACCTCGTTGATCGGCGAATAGCCCGCAACAATCTTCCGAGAGATATCATACTTTAATGCAATTCAGGATGATAATCTCCAAATAAAATATATATAATATACATATATGTATTACATCGCTTCTGACATATGTAAGTTTTGCGGATCATTAAAACATACTGCAAGATAATGTTACTGTTCTGAGGTATGTAGTTGATGAAACTTCCCCTTATCCCTCTTCCCATGTGCACAACCACCACGGGAACATGCGAGTGCGCCGCAGTGCGCAATAAAATTAGCGTCTATCGGTCAAGGTAAGTGCGGCGCGCATTAGACAAGGCGGTCGAGCAGCTGAAGATCAGGAAACGTCGGAACCGAGGGTGGAAGGCAGGCGTGGTGGAAGCAGTGGAAGCCTAATTGGCCGAAATTAGCAAGTTTAGTCATTAGTGGAGTTTCCGGCGGCGGTGGCGGTGACGGCGGCGGTGACGACGACGGCGGCGGCGGCGGCGGCGTTGGTGGGTTCACTTGACTCTACTTCCTGGGAAAGGAAGGACGGAAGGACGGAAGGAAGGTGTATACAGCTTGACCTAAACGATACTACGGGTAAAATGACCCTTCCTGGCTGTGTCATTTTCGTATAGCTTTTCAAGGTTCCATTGAGCCTCGATAGCGCCGTTGGCGATCTCTTCTCTCACTGCTGGATCCCGATTAGAAACGATTAGAATCCGACAATAGTAAAGTGCCGTCCAAGTATCGTCGGTGTCGAAACGATTCGTTTTGGTTCTGTCGCAGTGGTTCCGTCGAGCATCGCGGACATTCGCGATCTCCCGCCGTGACCTGCATTAAGCACTGCGGTCGCATTGCTCTATCGGTGTGGTGCAGCACGGCGCGCGTGAGGCTTATCGCGATCGCGAGACGGCGAGAGCGAAAAGTTGTTCGCCGAGAGAGGATCGATGACCTACTCGAGGCGGCCCCGCTTCGGTAATACGCTTTAAATACGTCGGCGTCAAGGCGTTGATATCGCGCCGATATGATGCCGCGATGGCAAGGTGCAGACCGCAGGATTCCGATGGAAACAGTTATTTGTGGTCTCACGGTGTGAGACGCGTCTCTGACACACTCAGCGCGGGACTGTTAACGATCCTATCGGTATCGGTGATACTGTACAATCCCTCGTGTCGATATCACGGTATTTTCTATGCCGATGATACCCTAGGTTTGTCGAAACATTGTCCTCGACTTTGAAAGAACACGGTATTTAGTACAGAGAACGCTATTGACATAGGCAACTTGATGTTCAATGTAGCAATAACGTGGAAAATATTATGTACGATTGGTTATCATTATCGACACAAAAACATATCCTCGAAAATGAATCGAGATGAATCGTTATTGCGCGACCTGGAAGAATGTCTAATACTCTAACGTTATCAATTGTCCTCACGTGTGAAATTCTGAAAGACGGAATAACAGAATACAGGCGGAACGGGCAAGACGAAAAATATATACGAGAGGAGAGAAGAAGCAGTAGGAAGAAACGGCTGAGGGAGAGCAGAAAGAGAAGAGGAAAAGGAGAATGACGAGGAGAACGAGGGAAAAGTGCTCATCCGCAGGGCTATGAGGCAATTACAAAATTGCAAAAATTAACCATAAAACCCGACCGGCATACCGGCGCTACCATAAAGCTAGCCGGACGACCGGCCGATCGGCGCATATTTTTGGCGTTTACGACCGATCACGTGGCCACGCGGAGAACGTAGAACGTAGAACGTTGAACGCGGTATACGCGTTCCCTCCCCTCGCGCGAGTGCAACCCGCGCGGGTGGATTCTCCCCGCGCGGCGGAAAGAAAATTGCACAGCGATTTTGCACCGCCATTCGAAATGCCGCTGTAAAACGTCTACCCTTCTTCCATCTTCTCTTCCTCTCCCGCCCCCTCCTTCGTCTCCGGCCTCGTTCTCATCTCCCTATCCGCATTTCTTCCCATCATTCCTCCTACCACCCCGGCAACCCTTTTGCTCTGCGAGTATGAATCCGTCAGACGGAACGACGAGAGAATTCGCATTAAATCATATTTTCCACGTTGTTTCGCGATCAGACGTCTTAAATATCGTAAGACAGCGAGCGCTGAAAGATTATCCAAAGGTGGTGGGATTTTACGTCTGGCCTTGTTGGATTTATCTGAGATTGTTCAACAATAAAATGTACCGTCTCTAATCGTCGTATACCGTTTTATTTCCGTATATGGGGAATTAATAACACTCGCTCGCGCGCGCTTCGCCCAATTAAGCAGTCCGATTTTTCGATAATCTGCGGCCACGTGTTGCGCCGCGATAATTATTTCTACCACCGCGGCAATATTGCGCTCACGCACCGCAATTATTTATCGTCCTTTCGTACAATGCTCGTTCGTGAGACTGACGATACGCGCGTATATTATTTACAGAAATATAGCTATTTTTTTTAAGGAGTCGTGATAATTCAAGCGGTATTGTGCCGGATATTTCCAAGCGTATTCCGCGTAGCTAAAACGACAAAAAAAAAAAAATAAGAGAGAGAAACAAAAAAGACAGTGATTTTGTAAATTAAGAGATGAACGCAGCCGCTTGCACGATGCTCCTGACGAGCGCATTAATTCCGTTTGAAATTCGGATGAATGCATTAATTCTCTCCTGACCCCGTTGTACAAAATGCGTACCCTACGAATCAACAATGCCAGCCGGCCGAACCAGCATACGTTATATTCTCACGCATCTAGACGTACACACACGCACGCACGCACGCACACATATATTAACCGCGTGCGCGAGCACGCTCGTTGGGCATCAGCTGCTCTGTACGAGGGCCCTTAATTATTCTATTAAACAGGCCGCGGTCTTATTGTAATGCGTACGAGTTTCCGCGCGCGCGTGTACGTGCGCGTGCGCTTACGTGTGTGTGCGTGTGTATACGAGCTCTGAATGGAACCATAAATTTATTGTGTCGAAGAGGAGATTGCCGGGGCCGAAGAAAGCTGTTTGGCGCAATTGAATGCGAGTTGCGGTATTGTGCACCCGAATCGAACCCCGCTAGATCAATTCGTCCGGATGCTCTTTTTTCATTCCGCGCGTGTATCGCGCCGCGTCGATCGATCGGTCTCCGCGACGTCGCCGAGGAGGACACCGTTGGCTTATTAATTCTCCTGGAACCGTGTATATCGGGATGTCCGACCGAGAGAAACTCTATCTTAATTTTCATTTATGTATTCAAGACACACACACACACACAGAGACACATATGTATATATATATATATTCTAAAATTCTAAAAAAGATGAAAATCCCTCTAAACAATTTATCATTGTTATATATACAAGTTTCTTTATAGGGACGTGAACTCGAAGGACGATTATTTCATGGACAACACAGTAGTGCGCATTTTTCATCGGAAAACTTTATAATGGTCGGTCACGGGAATCTCCCAAAAATCCGTCCAATCCAATCTCGGATCTACACCCGAGCTTCGAAGGCTCGCGCGTTTGTCCGTCGCGGAAAAAAATAGAACGCGAGACAATTTGCACAAGCGGTGGGTGTTTTGGAAAATCCGTCGGGATCCACCCGGTATATCCACTTCTCTCGATTCGCCCGTAAAGTAATGATTTCAATTTCGCGAGATCGCTGCCACCAGCTACCAAGGGTGCCACGCCACGCCATCGCCCTCCGCCTCCTCACCGGCGCGCTGCTCACGCTCGAAGATTCGGATTAAGCGACTAAGGAAATTCAATATCAGTAGCTGAGATGGGCACATAAAATTACTGACTGCCACTTCGCCTTAATTTGCGTAGTAAAGTTGCCCCGCTCCGGCGTGCAAGCAGTCATCCCCTCCTTGTTTCACCTCCCTTGTCTCTCTCTCTCCCTTCAACCTCCGCCGTGACCCGCGCTTTCGTGTAAAACTAAGGGATTATGATTCGGTTATTGGCTCCCGGCGCATTTTAGTGCGTAATTGGATGAAATTTGCAGCACCACTGCGATGTCGCCTCGCTGTTTCTTCTTTCCTCCCTCTTTCTCCTTTTCCAACTCAGCCTCCCTAACGATATGAAATACGAGCACCATATTGCGAATCGCGAGAGGCAGGCTCGTTTCTTAGCCTCGACGACGTTTATTCTGGTAGTTTCGCTGTTGTAAGTTGGAATTTATTAATCAAAGAGGTGGCTAGAGAAAGAGAGAGAAAGAGAGCGAGAGAGAGAGAGAGAGACGAGACAAGAAGACGGAAGAACGTGACGTATGGTTGAATAAATGGGTCTCGGAATATTATATAACAGCGGGAGAAATTGCAATTAGAAATTATCATCCTTTTTTTTTTTCGTCTCGTTAAATCGCTATTAAAAAGCACAATGGTCATTATTATCAATGACTAGGCATAACGCGGGCCGAGTGAAGCGGAACTCCCGCAAAGGCATTCCAAAGAAATCGAGTCGCGTAAGTAGTCGCTAATCGATCGGAGCGTCTCGGGACGATGGGCGACCCTTCTGTGTCCCAAGACGCGATCTTCAGCCTTGTAGAATCCATCGGGCAAATTTATAACGAGGTATGTGAAACAGAATGCGTAAACGTATGAAATTGCGGCGATTGAAATCGTACTCGCGAGGGTGATGCGAGGGATGCACAGTCTGAGTACACTACAGAAATACATCCTATCTAATACTTTCCTTTCAGTGTTGCTCTATTAGGCAAGAATCGTGTCAATTCACCAAACTAGTCGCATTATTCCCCGAGGACAAAAAATTTATTACGAAAAACTTGACGCGATCGTCAAACTCTCCTCGAATCTCTTCGAACTTTTGCGCGCGCATCCAGTACATAGACAAGTTAGAAAATTTATGAATCATTCTAAGAAGGTCCTCTTGTTTGAACTAGATAAGCGGGAAATGGGCAAATACTAAAAATAGATAGTAAGTCTTATCTTTTCCTGGGACCGCATACAACACTCTGTCGATCTCTAAGTTGATCATCGCTTTAAATTCTTATTTACAAGCGCTTCAACTTTAAGAATGTTTATTTAACAAGATATAAATATGCTGTTTATAGAATATTATGTGAGTGATCTGCAAAATGTTGTAGATCTCTCCTCCGAAAATCGGACGATAGTTAGGTACCGCAGCAGGAAAATTAAATTGCTTTTTGGGGAAACACAAGGGCGTGATAAATCCGAAAAAATATGTGTTTGACAGATATTGCCTGTCTCACCGTTCGTTTCTCTGTTTTCCAATAGCGGCAGCCTGTAGCCCATCTCTCCCCTTCTCTCTTTACCATTTCCTGTTTCTTTGGATGAAAATCCAGCCCTTATAAACCCTCATCTCCGTTTTCGGCCTCCACGTGTGTACCTTCCTTTCTTTTCCCGCAGTTATAATTTAATTTATTATTTTGCGGAACGACACGTTTTCTTTTCATCTGCAACTATTACAATGTACGTTGTAATGCTCTCGGAGAGTTTCACACCAGAGAATTTATGGTAAAATCTTTTCTACTTTGTTGCATTTTATCTTTTATCATTCTTAGAGTAAAATATAACGGCCACTATCCTTCGTTTTAGTCAAATACAGTGACATCTTTTTTAAATTGCAGAACAGATCCAATATGTTTATACGCTCGAAGGTGAAATAAATATTCTTGTTCTATCTATCCTTTTTTTCTCTTATCAACCATATATTTCTATTTCATTCTCTCTCTCTCTCTCCATCTTCATGCAAAATTAGCATACTTTGAGGTAACAGCTGTTGCAGCCACCGTCAGCATCTGATAAACTGATAGTAGCGACACACGCTGGCGCACTGCCTCCTTCTTGAGTCGCAGAGTCGACTTTGAAGGTGTTCGATACCGTGATTGTGTGATTTTTATTCCGAAAACGTACAACACGAGCAATATGCAATGGTGATTCCAGCGATTAGCTTTATTCTCGCAACGCAACGCAACGCGACATTTTCGCGAGGGTCTCTTCCCCTCTCGCTTTTCTCGAATAACAGTTCAATTCGGACGCAGCTGCCGCCGCTAATGCGCTATTTTCCGTTCCGCAAGTGCGCCGCTTCGGCTGATGCAGTCCGCGATGCATACATCGCTAAGGGTGAAATCCTTCCATCGCTCATACGTCACCCAGTCTCGAAGTTGAGTTTACGTGCTCTGAACAAAGCCATCCGCAATGATACCTTCCACAAACGGAGTATTCAAAATAAATTTTTTTCAATTATTCGACAGCGACGATTTGACGCTTGCGAGAAATCAGTTTTTCAACGATTCCGCTAAACTCGAGTCTCTTTCGAGATTGAAGAATCTTTGATATTTACGCGATTTACATTCTTAGTTTACTGATACAGGCACGGGGTGTGTTATTCGCGATGACGAGGTAAGATCGAGATCGCAAGGTTCAGTGGATCCGGCAAGTCGTAACGATTAACGAGCGTCACATTCGTCAAACTACGACCAGCGTCAAGAGCCACTGGGTGATACGTGTAACGAGCTAATTAACTTAATTTATCGCCATTTGACGGAGATCCAATCGCAGATGCGCGCCACGTTAATTGTACGTCCATTAGCTGCCGATACGATCGTATATACCATACCGTTCTCGTGTGCTCTCTAACGATCGCTTTACAGCTCGTTTCGTCGATAGCTCCCATGTTCGTCGAAAACCGTCCCTTCTACAGTTTTCCATCCTTCGTTTCCCTCAGTCTCGCTCCCTTTTCCCTTTTTCTCATTGCTCTTCTCTTGCTCTTCTTCTCATCTTTCTTAATTTTTTTCTCTACACTTTTTCATTTCCTCTCGTTCATGTTTACTCACTTTAGTTCAAATGTTATATACAATTATAATAAATATTACAGGCTAAGATAAAATATGAACTAATTAGCTTAACCAATATCGGTGCGATTCTATTTATCTAAAAATTTTCCACTAGTTTATGAGAATAATCGCAATCAAGTGTCATTAATTTTTAAATAAATTTTTCTGATGCATACTTATTCCCATTATTGTGGGATGTAGTTCTACATTAATCAAAAGCATTTATTAGTCAGTCCTCGATTTATCGGTTCGAACCATTGTTTTATATATATACATATATATATATGTGCCTGTGTAAATGTTAATGAGCTTTACTTATTAACACAGAACTTTTCCAAGCGGATTTTCGAAGACTTAAACAAAACAGGATCGATAAGCACAGGACGAATTGCGCATTTCCTCATGTATTATAATTTACTTATTCACTAACGGTTCATCAACTTTTACACTTTGATAAAAGGATTGTGTTAAAAAATAAAATTAATATTTATATCCACTTGTATCCATTATTCTATTCGACACAGAAAAGATTGTATTACAAAATTAAACAAATATATTAGCTATTCATGTTATTCATTCACGTAATCATGTAACAATTATTTTAAAGAGTAAGATAAAATTGGTAAGCAAGATTACCAATGGTAATAATTTGTGAAAAAGGCCAACAAAATGTTTTACACAATGTTTGACAACGATTTAATTTCTATTACAACCTATACCTTAATAAAAACTAATATCTTTCCTTGTCTCACGGATACGTTTTCGTTTTGGAAAATAGACCGAATCTCGAAACTGGTCAAGTTGTGAACGTATAACGGTCGTAAGATATCGTTTACAATAGGATGATCATTACCTGAAAGAAGACGTCGAAACCGACAGTCACCGTTATCTTCAAAACGGCCGAAACGGCTAACCGAAAGACTAACCTTTTTTCTCTATTTTTCTTCGATTTCACAGGTATTCGACATCTCGGAATTTATATCTTCTCGCAATGGACACTTACGACCGGAAACCGACTTATCGTGTCAATTGATTTTGGAACACTTAGCATATCCTCTTTCGTGTCCTCGAGACAACACGTTGGAATGGTGCATCTTGCAACCATTTGCTTAAAGAATTACAGCTAATTCTCAGAATGCTCGAACTTTATATTTTTAGCCAAGTCGATTCTCGAGAATTTGGGACGTTGCGTTTCTCTCTGATCGTGAAACGCACGTGGTCCGAGGAAACGAGAGCTTCTCGTGGCCTCGCGGTCTCTAAGGGGACTTGAATGATAAGGGACGGCGACGGGCAAAGGCGACGGGGCCGCGGGAAGGGGCGGAAGAGGCGCCGGGGAGACACCCGCAATTTCGTGATTGCTTTTCAGACGACACTTTGTACACTCATGGACAGCAGCAACCAACTCATTACGGTAATGACACGTGTGCATCAATTCGCATTAATATTCTAATGGACACGTGGGAGGGGGATGGCAGGGTGGTGGGCAACCGTCGGTGTGAGTGGATGAATCCCGCGTGTCCGTGTAGCGCGAGGTCGCGATGGAAGATGCGCCAGAAAGAAAGAAAGAAAGCAAGCAATGAAACGGGTACGTTCAGAAGGATCGTGTGCCTCGTGGTGCGTTGTAATAAATTAGAAAAATTCGAGAAACGCGAAGAGGAGGCATCAGCCACGTGAATCCTCTGCATCAAACCTCTACGCGAATCATTCGATAAAAATTAACGACTCGATATTATTCTTTCACTGAATCCGTTCAACGCGACCACGACGTACCGATCATTCCGCATGGACGAAGGAAGGGAAGATCGGTGACCGACGTCCGCAACATCCTGCGACGCCCTTCACCCGCACAGCCGCGTCCCGCTGCCTTTAACGCAGCTCGTTAACTCGACATAATGATCATTCGATTATGGGCATCGCGTATAATTCAATAACGATCCGTGCGCGTAACGCCGCGACGTCATCGTCATGGCTGGTCGGCCCGCCACGCCGCCCGGTCGGCCCGGACGGTCGGTATGCCGATGACACTCGTCCCGCGTAATCGGTCATTACGCTCGATGACGCGCGCGTTTTGCGCGGGTCCACCACGCGCGCTAACTTCGTTAACGTTCGAAACGAGATTCCCGCTGTGTTAGCGCCGTCACGACGACTCGCTCTCGCCAGTCTGAGTTGGCATCCTCCAGGAGATATGCCTGGCAGCAATCACTATGTGAAGATATCACGAGAGTAAATTTGAGACTATATCATTTTAGGATTCCACTCAACATTCACCCTGAGAGAAACGTTTGGTAAAAAATTTTAAAGAACTTTCTTTTTGAACAATAACAATAATTATATTAGGACTCTCGAATTTTAAACAATACAAAAAGATAAATATAATAGGCTAATGAGAGTCAGCAATGATAAACGCCGCAATTATTTAGTGAACAATCAATACTCAGATATTGGATTGATGTCTTCTTTATTTCGAACGTTTCGACTCTCTTTGGAGTTCTCTTCAGCGAAAATGATACAAGTATAATTAGCATGTCACTCACATACATCTATAATGCCTAAGTTGCAAATTGATAAAGATGCAACGTTGTTAATCTGATATTTTTTAAAAACAAATCTTATTAAAGTGATATATGCGTAAATAATTCAAATGACTTACCATTATGGAACATAAAGCGTTGCACTAAAGCTTGGTTGAACATATTAAAACTTAAAAAATAGAATTGTTAAAATCAAAGTGTACAAAGATCACACGTTTTTAGAACACACGTCCGTGTACGATGACGTCCGTGTCACTCAGATACGAACTATTCTCGAAGTAAGAGGTCACACAGTAAACATTAAGAAATTTGTAAATATGACGAAAACACATGTATATAGTAATGTTTACTGTGTGTATCTCTTACTTCGAGAATAGTTCATATCTAAGTGACACGTCATCGTACACGGACGTGTGTTCTAAAAATGTGTAATCTTTATATTTGATTTTAATATAATTCTACTTTTTAAATTTTAATATGTTCAACCAAGCTTCAGTGCAATACTTCAGGTTCCGTGATGATTAATCATTTGATTGTTTACGCATTTATCACTTTAATAAGACTTGTTTTTAAAAAAAATGTCAGATTAACAACGCTGCATTATTGCCAATTTGCGAGTGACTTAGGCATTATGGACATGTGAGTTAATTATACTATCATTCTTGCTGAGGAGAACTCCAAAGAGAGTCGAAACGTTCAAAATAAAGAAGATATTAATCCAATATCTGAGTATTGATTGTTCACTAAATAACTGCACCGTTTATCGTTGCTAACTCTCATTAGCCTATTATATTTATCTTTTTGTATTATTTCTCTCATCATTTCGTAATTTGAATCTTTATATATAAGGGAAGCGGATTGTTTGTTGTACATTTTTTTCTAAATATAGTATAAGATAGAAGGGAGAGAGAGAGAGAGAGAGAGAGAGAGAGAGAGAGAGATTTTGTCGATAAGTGCGACAGATTTGTTGGTGTTGTCGTCAATATATCGTTTGCCATCGCATCGTGAGAGCAGAGAAGGGTTGGGAAAACGCAGGCAAGGATCAGACGATTGATCAGGATAAGCCAATTTTCCAAGCAATTTCTTATCGCCCACCCAATTCGATGCCTCTTCCTTCTTGGTTTGACGGGCATGGTGCACAATTATGTCCGTTAGATTACTTTATAAAAACAAGCTTGAAATGAATACTGCGCAGACAATTTGTACTTATAATTTATTTGTACTTTTAATGTCTATTTCTACCAATGTGGATTATCTTATTAATCTCAGTTCAACTTACACTTTATCTAACTCTTACAATTAGAAAAAGATGAAAAATAAGTTAAACCGAGATTAAAGTTAATTTACATTGATAAATATGAGCATAAATCACGTATGTTTTGACAATTTAAAAATATATGTTATTCCACATGGTTGGAAATCTTTTAGGAATCGTATACACAAACGTCTGTGAAGTGTCTAGAAATGAGGGGAAAAATTTGGGTTGCAGGTGGTTAAGAGCTCGGTAAAGCGATATCGCTATTAGAAGTCTTACTTTGATCCCACTTTCGGCCGACGAAAGTGAATCCCGAAGTTGACCGCAAAGATCACCCCATCATCACCATCGACACCTTAATAACTATCACTGCTTATAGACGCTCTTTCGTTTACTCGGGTGTGTCTTCACACATGCTTACGTACACAAATACGCACGAACACGTGCACGCGTTGCTCTCGAAAGATATTCGCCAGTCATCGCCGGCAACGAGCCGAAAACTCAGCGGGCTTCTTGTTTGCCTATTTCCTCGGTAAGTTTGCCTTTCCATTCTTCGTCCTCCCTTTCACTCGTCATCTATCACTAATTTCAATTAGTATTTCAAGACGACCTAAGAGGTGAGTAAGCTGCGCTCTCACGTGGTTCAATCGTTTCGAACCGCATATCGTTTCGTAGGCGGAATTGTCCTTTTATTTTCCACTGCGTTTTCACCGAGATGCGCTCGGTGTATATCGTGGGAGATTACGTAAACTACCGCTGCTACAACACCTACGTACATGGTAACAATGAGATTATCCCGGGTTATTCCGTCGGAAACTGTAACCAAGACACGACAAACCTATTTCGGGATCCTCGGAAACCGCTCGAGTCCGTTACATAACTTTAAGAGAAGTACAACGCGCATCCAAATTACGACTTTATAGATATACGCGATCTTTTTTTGCGTATGTAAAACCACGTGTCTCTCAAGTACATTTCTCAAGTACTTTTCGAATATCATGCACGCAAGAGTCATTGCTCGGACGCGCGTTTATCTCATTAAACTTTACAGCGAGCGAGATCGTGATGAAAGCGGCGCGAAACGCTCGACGCGTTGCAGATTTCTCTCTCCACGATAAATTTTCTCGGTTTCCTCCGATCTCGATCTCTTCGAATCTCTCGCGCCCTTCCCTGGAATCTCAGGTGCGCCGCGCGTGTATACGGATTATCGGCGACTCGTGAAATCTATGCATTTTCATTGAGATTTCTTTCGGGCATGTTAACGGTTTCGTCCTCCCTGTTGTCGTCGTCGTCGTCGTCGTTAATTCCGCGTTACGGTATGTAGCAGTGATTGCTGCGGCACTTTATAGGCGCGCTCTTATATACACGCGCAGGAACTCTCGAGAGGAATAACGTGGACGTGGGAGAGCCGGACAGGCCAGATGCGGCGCGCCCACGCGGTGAAAGTAGCGATAATTGATTCTGTGCTCTTAAGATATCTCACGAAGATCCTGCGACCGAGATTAACCGCGAGAGAATCGTTCGAGTATACAGGCCCGCTTCCTTGACGGAAATCGAATCGCGCGTGTAAACGCTCGTTCATTCGACGACAGTACAAATTAAATTTAAGGACCGTGTTAAATTTAAGGACGGAGAGGAGGAAGAAGGGGAGGATTAATGCGTTGCTCGTGAATGATGCGACCGACCGGATAAGTACCATGGATGCGTGACACGCGACATACTGCGAGACAGAGGAGAGACATATATGAATATCGCCAGGTATATATCTGTTATTACTGTTACCGATATTGTCATAACGATGGAAAAGATATCCTGAATGGTAAATTCTGGTTTCATAGACCAAGTTTTTTTCCCCATCGGGATTTGCTTTAAAACACGTGATAAAACGTGCTTTATACACTGCTTGGCGATAGTACATAAACGTATGAAATATCGAGCTTCGAAAAATATTGCACCATCGAGAGTAACGTAACGGTCGGTGGTACGTTTAGGATATTGTGGATTCGTGCAGAAAGAGAAAGGGACGGAAGATGAGGCTATTTACGAGTGAATATAACCGGTAGAAAGATTGCTCTTTTCTCTCTCTCTCTCTCTCTCCAAATTTGATTCTACAAGTATATTCTGTACTCTGTGTCATTGCAAGAACCTAATTAAGTCAATTTTAATCGCTCAAACGGTTTATAGTCATAAAATATAAAAATATATAATATTTTACAGTAATAATTAACAATAAGAGAAGTGATTCCAATATCAAATACGTCATTCGATGATTTTATTAAGACGCATTAGCCTGTTTGCTGCACTCGGCGCCGCGTGTCCTGTTTGCTGCAGCGGAGAAATACGATTACGGAGAAGGGTGTGGGATGGCGGTGGCCCGGTATGAGATGCCGTAATGATACCATTCGCTGCGGCCCGCTGTTAGTATTTGACATTACGGCACGATAATGCAGCTGTACGTCCTCGTAGGCAAATGGATCTTGACGAGGAAGCAGGCAGCCTGTCATCTGATAAATGTTGCGTATGGTCATTCTGTGCGATGAAACCGTGTGCTTCACTGTTGTAACACGTACAATAATTCATAAATAAATGACGGAGAATAAATAGATGAAAGAGAATTAGAAGAGTCGCTTTCAATCCGTTCGTAAAGTATAATACTGTAACAAGTACGGGACACGATCTCGTGAATTTACGTTACAAACGTGTCCGTTACTTCGACCTCGAAACGTCTACGATCTTTCCCGCGTGTCCCGCACAAGAATCGTCGCGGTATCGTAAGCGTCGGGTATGAATGTGCTAGCTAGCGGAGAGTTGCTTTCGTTAAGAAGGGATGTGCGTGAGGAGTGGCGGGCAGGACTGGTAGTGTATCCAAGGCCGATAATCCCTCCGGTGTTTTTCTTTTCCTCCTTCGTCCCCGACCCACTTACCCCGGCATCGTAGACTCCCAACCCTCTCTACCCGTTTTATCGGGTGTCGCCGCGGGTTATCGTCGTGGTTGCTGCCAGGAAGGATGAGATAGGAGGGGGGAGAGGGGTGGTGCCAGAGGGGTGTGAGGCCGCTGCCACCTGTTGGCGGGACAACGTCTTAGCCCTCCTTGCTGCTCCTCACAGACGTTCTTCTCTAGCTTCTACCTTGTCCTCCCCTTCCCCTTCCCCTTCCCCTTCCCCTTCCTTCGCCTTTCTCACCAGTTCGCGCTTCACTCCCTCGATTTCTCCCTTTTTTTCCTCGTACAACTCGTACTAGTCGCCGCGGGACGGGGGATGCGTTTTTCCACGCGAGCCATGGGATGGATTTTAACCCTCCCCGTTTAGAATACGGAGTCGAGCTCGGTGGAATTAATTCCGCTTGAGGCACACGCGCGTGTTCCTGTCACTTCAGAGAAGTATGCGAGACGTTCCTTACAAAGATTTATACTAAATAAGAAGTTGGACGTAATGTTATTCAATGTAATTGAGACATCCTGCAATAATTACGATGTGTCTGTTATGGCTTAACGCCGAGAAAGATACAACTTTTTTTTTATCGAATCCGTGATCTTCTGTGTTCATTTAAAAATACTATCCAATTTCGAGAAACACATTCACGAAAGATCACAGTGCACGGAGCTTCCTTGAAGGCAGCTCAGAAAATCGAAAAACTTTTCAACGGAAGCGCGTACAAAAGCTGGCGGACTAAACAAACAATAAATTTCAACGAGCAGAGCGAACGTTTTCGATTTCTCCACTTTGGAGGTCTCCTTTTAGCGGAGGACAAAGGATCGTTTGTTGGGCCCAACCTTACAAAGGGCCCATTGGTCCCGTGCACGACAAGAGCTACGAGACTTCTTTCTCTTGGCCTTACCATACGTTTACGTATAGCATTCCTCAATTTGAATGTAATAATATAATCACATTTATTTTATCAAAAATACTTTTACGTGTAACAAAATTATTGCGTTATCGTAAGTTGTATATATGTCAAATTTTAAATTCATAATTATTTAACAAAAATGTGTGTGACATAATTTCGAAATCTGTCCATCAAAATGTTTTCAACGTTTTACATTACATTTATATAATGATATTTCAATATGTACGATTAGTAGGCTGAAGAAAACATGATCGGTCGCGACTGAGCACCACTGATTTACACAGCATTAATCGACGACGCGACTCGAACGAAGGACTACGGCTATTTTCCCAGCACAGGTGGAAAGCGCTGTTTTCGGTAAATGTCAAAGCAATCATAAAGCGTCGCTTTTCTTCGTCTACGTGCACGGAATAGCGTCGTAGCGACGACTCGCCAGGTCGAGTTCAAGGGTTTCGAGGTGAAAACGGGACTGTGATTCCAGGCAGAAACTGGATCGACGGGTTCCTGACTTGACGAAGCCCTCGACCTCTGACCTCCTCCTCGCGGAGCAGGTCGGAGCATAAGGCTGCCGCTCTCGCTCTCGCTCGCTTACAAGCGAGCTTACAAGCGTGTGTATCGATCCTTTCAGTTTACGTCGAAACCGTCGAAGATCGTGGCGATTTTCCTGAATTTTATACCACAAAAATAAATATATATATATATATATAACAAATTTAAACAAAAAGATAAAAAGTCCACGATAAAAACGACATTACACAAAACGTAACGGAAACTAACGTGTAACTTATATTACATCTGTCTCAATCAATACTATTCTCATAAACAAGGCATTTGTTCCGCTTTTGTGAGCGAGCATGCGATACTTCCTTCACTACGCCGATCCTCCTCCTTTCACAGCAGTCGAAATTGAATACGGAGCGTATTTACGCGAAAACGTAATTTCGATCCCGTTCACGTTGCCTCCCTCATTTCGTCGAGAATTCATTATCCGCTTTATCTAATGTCTCTATTTTTATATCAAAGAGATTTATCTCACGCTATCCTTACCAAGCCAAAATTACTAATGGAATCGTCGGAACTCGCGGGACATGATGACTGTCAAGTGCGCGAATGGTCGAGCCAACCAAAATTCCAACTGTATATGTAGAGAAGGATATACCGATATAACGTTGCCGAATTCCCCGGAAGCTCCGAAGCACATCGGTAAGTTCCAGGTCCTCTTATTGTCCTCGGTGTACGCGATACACGCTCCTGCAGGTACGGTTGGCCAGGAAAATTCGCAAGCTCTCCCTATTTCGACGGAGCGCATTGGTCCATGGCGGAGTGCTCGTCTCCCGCTCCCGCAAGAAGGACGGACAGATCCAAATTGAAATGTAATGTATACCCCTCCCTAGCCCGTCCTCGTCCGCCGCCCTCTCTCGGCCCTCCACCCCCTCGGCCGCACGACTCCCTCGATCGAAGATGGCTCACGAGGCCGCTACGAGGGTGCGGCGGGGCGATTGCGGTGGGTGGGTAGCGCCGGTATAAGTGTAGGTGATTTACTGCTTCGGGCTTAATGGAGGCTGTTTACTGCTAATTAAAACGAAGCCCCGTCCATACCGCTCTAAAGCCCTCACCGAGGACCGATTCCACGATTTTGTACATTCTGCGACGTACGGGGGGTTGCAGTCGTAGACGATGGGTTGTGACACGCTTACGGGGGTTAGCTTGCGGGGTGGGATAATGGCGCTGCCGATATAAATATGCGACCTTAGGAGGGAGAAGTAGACACATAACGGATGGATATGTTTTATTAACCTTCGAGGTTGAATGACATTGTGCCTGAGAACGATACAGATTGTATGTAGAGCGAATCCAAAGGCAAATATACGTAATATGAGACAAGTTAATTTGAAAATAACAAGTTAATTTCGAAACGGAATCGTAGATACAAATTGATTGCTTTCTAAACTATGTAACGTTAATATCGTTACAGAATTCAGTCAATCATTACAAATGTTGTTTGATTATTATAGCGGATTCATAATAAATAATAAAAAAAGGGAACTTATTTTAAATATCGAGCTGTAGTGAGACTTGTGGGGGAGTCTAAGAGCGGAATACGACTTTTCTTTGCGGCACAAAGCAAAACCCCGGCCAGTTTGAGCGACGTAATTAGACTGATCCCCCATAAAATCGCGGGTTACACCCTCCTTTACTCGCGCAGGGTGGAGAACGCGCATCAGTCCTTCCCTTGGACAATAAACAATCGTTTGAGAAGCAAAGTTACTCCAATTAGCGGCGGGGGCTCCAAATAATACTCGCCCATATCTTTTTCTTCCCCTCTTTCTTTTTCTCTCTTTCTCTACCTATCTCCGTTTTTACAACGTAATCCCGAGACTCTTCCAATAAGAGCAATCCTGCTTTCCTTTTCCTCCTTCCTCGCTTCTGCCCAATTAAACTATACCGCGTTGCAGCGAGCGTGCATACTGCGTATCAATATCAATTATCCGGCGAGTGACACGCCAGGACCGATTAAAAGAACAGACGAAAGAGAGAGAGAGTGAGAGGGGGGGGGGGGGGGGGGGGAGAGTGGAAGAAGCAAAGAGACAAGGAGGAGATATAAAGAATGGAGGAAGAGACGCGCAGATATAATGGAAAAGGAGGCTGTTAGGCTTAACGAGCGGTTTTGGCGAGAGTTCGTTGATATCGCGCAATACTCGAGCACGAACAACGAGAATGTTGCATCAGAGGTTCATCATCACGCATGACACGTAGAAAAGTTTTAGATCTATAGAAGAGCTCTTTCTCTCTCTCTCTCTCTCTCTCTCGGGAGTCTTTGAATTAACGCAATTAACGCATTTATCAAAATTGTCAAAAACGGTGACTTTCGCGTCTGGCACTTCAACGACTTTATTAATGCAATTTCTACTATTACATTGCAGTCTAGGACGACTTTGACAGCTTGGTAAACAATCACAGCTGTAAAGTGGAGCCGAGATGTAACAGCGGCTCGAAAGAACGCGATAAATTGCCGGAAAGCTTCGTTCAATTCCCAAGACGAAACACTAAGCAGATGGATTATGTTAAAGAGGTTCAAGAGTGGGATAAACAAACAAAACGCGGAGGGTGGTGGGTGCGAAGGGTACCGAGCGAAGACGTCAATACAGAAGAACGCGTCCGAGCAACAGCGAGAGATCGAGCTTAAGAATGATAGAACAACCAAGCGAAGAGGAGAAAGACGAACGGAGTGGGGGAGAGCCGGCGAAATGGACGAGTCTTGTTGGGGGTTGAAAGGGGCGAGTGAGAGGGTAAATCTTAAATAAAGTGATATGGAGTACTTTCGTATAAAAGCTCCATTTCCAGTACTACTTTAGCGAATACCATCTACGCGCGCTCTTTCTCTTATGTAGAACTTTCGCAGGGATTTCGCTCTCGCAGTGAGAGCGACTGCCAGTCGTCCACGGGACTTATCATTTGTGATTTTCTTCAATTATCGATCCTCCTTCTCTCTATGTCGCGAGCGTTTGTCCGTTGAACGTGAATATACATGCAGGCACGGATGATATTTTTGTTCTTACTTTCGCGTTCGATGTTTTTCGCTTGAATTCTAAATTCTCTCGCGGCAAAGACGCGAAGCAGCTTGAAAAGGAATCACGGGTATGTAAATTTTCGATTTATCTGAATGAAATTACCTTGGCTGCGCGAACGAATAGGATCGCGACTCCCTATCACCCGGTGAACGTTAAGTGGCGTGAATTCGGCAGGGCCTCAATGGGACTCGAATAAATTTAATGGCAGGGCTCGGCGTCGCGGCCTGGAGAGGCCCGAAGGCCCTCGCTAGGCGAGCAGGTGGTCGGTCTGGTGGGGGAGGAACGACCAGATCGACCGGTTTACATGGCTGGAGATCCGAGAACGCCTTTTACTCTCCTCCCCCTCTCGCGGGGAACGCCAAGTGTCGGTGGGGCCAGAGGAAGAGGAGGGGGAAGGAACGATCGTGTATACACGTGCGCGAGTGTGCGCCGATGTTCACTCGCGCGCACGGAGGATGGAGGCAGCAAAGGGTAAAACGCGAGGATTTAAGAAATGGTGATCTTAGCGTGTGGTCTTTATAGAATCCTTGAACCTAAGCACCTGCCTCGATATACGTGTGTGCATACGTAGGTATATGTGCGAACGCATACGCACGTATGAATGCGAAATATACCAACAGATGGATATCTCCCTGAAAATTGTATTGTATAGAATTTTGTTATAGAAATTTGTTACAATTTGATGATTATTCTCCTCTGACGTTGCAGCAATGAGCGAATTGATGTTTTATCCGTAACGTTTTGCGATCGTTAATTTCTAAATAAAAAAAAAAAAAAAAAAAATATGCTACTGCAAGAACTTTCTCTTCTTTCCTGAAGACATTTTCGCGTATCAGTACAACAGCACTTTCCTCCTCCGAGAGCTCCGGTTTAATTTAATGTCCAAATAAGTCACGCGTGAAAAATGGCAGCGCGGCTTATTGTTAATTTCGATCCGACAATGGGCGATCTCGCAGGAAGCCACGTCTAAAGGCCGTTACACAAAAGGAAGGAAAGGGAGACGGAGCGAGCGAGCGAGCGCGCGCGGGGGCCGGGATACTCTTAAAAGGTGTTGTTAAAACCACCCTGCGCCGTGTAAGACATTTCGCGTCGGCACCTTTAATTAAAGCCATAAATCAATGTCAATTAACCTGGTCACGGGCCGACGCGCAATTAATTATAATTAACAATTAATAATACAATAATTAGTCGCCGGGCAGAAAGTTTCGCGAGTCACCGCGCGCGGGACAGCGCGCAGCTTTCCGAAATATAATATAATGGCGATCTCTAATGAATTCGTCCTCGAGCCTGCCGCCTTTATTAAAACGCGCGTCTCGGATCTTAAGCCGGTTCCGAGACATTTTATTAAAAGCAACGGAGCATCCTGGCGGCCATCGTACCCAAACGCGAGGCGACCTTTGAACCCTTCGAGCGTTCCTTCTTCGTGCTGTATATAGCTGCACGTATACTGCATATATCTGATTTATCTTGCTTATTTCTCTTTAATCCTAGCATAAATGAATTAGACCTTTTTAGATTCTATCAGCTTTTCAGAAAATCAACCAAGTTAGCTCAACTTTAATTTTAACTAATTTTTAACAAAATAAAATAATTTTTTACAACGTTTTCGAATTTCGTGTGTTCTCATTGTTCCCACGTAATTGCTATTACATTTTACCGTTTCTACCATCCTGAATTTTACTCAATTCAATCGTCATTTCCGGCTCCAATCAGCCATTAGTCAATCAATCCTTTTATCCTACTCTGCCATAGCGGGATGAACGGCGCCCCGAACAGGGGTACACAGAGGTAGACGAATCGCGTTATTTCCCGCACAATTTCGCCACCACCGGAAGGTGTCGGTAAATCAGCAGCTTAATGAATTCGCCCCTTTCCCCGCGTCGAGTATTCGGGGAAGCTCACGGGATTTACTCTCCTGGTTATCTTTACGAGTCGCAGAGATACGCCTCTCTTGTCTCACTTGTCCTACAGGCGGGACCCGACGTTCCTGTGGGGTGGGGTGGGGTGGGTGGTGGTTGCAGACCGGCGCGGGCCAGGAAGTTGTCGCTAAATCTCTGCTGACATCTGACTGGCACGCTCCCGAGACGGGACGCGCTACCCGTTATGATTGTTAAGCTGTGCAACAAACTTGGTGCACGCGTACGGTGTAATGTAATGACGATTTAATTCATGGGTGTATCTGACTGTGTCTGCGTCGCGAGAGATATCGTATAGTATTTCGGGAACCGTCCGACGCACTCGGAAGAAAAATATTCTCCCGAGAAGGATACGTTCTCCTTTTCTTCGTCATTTCTTGGTGCAAATTAATACACACACACACACACACACACACACACACACACACACACATATAAACATATCTGTCTCTATTATAATACCGTAATAATTTGACTACTTCACGTCGCGATTCTCCTTCGGATAAGCGCGAAAATTTATGTTGCTTCTATTTAATCGAAAGAGATGCACGTTGCGCTGTAACTACAGTTCATTAATATAAATTCTACAACTAACTGAAACAAGACGCAGTAAAACATTCGGTTTTTATGACGTTTTTATGTCACGCGCTTGTAGTACCGAGAAAGGGTTAAACTTCGTCTTCGCTGACATTGTCGTCTTCCATCATATCGTAATGACACTTTTACACTTCGGATAATGTCGCTACAAAGGCACTCACAATGTGACCGCGGAGAGCGCAAAAACGAGTACGCGCGCGGGCGAGCGTACAGCTGGGTGAAAAAGGGGGGGGGAGGGGGATGGTAGGTACGTGTGTATAGGTGCGTATAGAAAAACGGAGGAGCGGAGAAAGAAAAACAGTCGAAAAAGGAGCGGCGCGTTGGCGGAACAAAAAGGAACTAAACTCATTTCCGAGGCATTAACCAATTACTTTTTGCGAAAGGGTGTCGGTTACCTTCAACTTTCTACCCGTTGCCCTCCGCTCAACCCTTCTCTCTATCTCTTTGCTTCAGAGGCCGCTGGCACCCCCGCCATCCCTCTTTTCCCTCGTCGTTCGTTAACCAACTAGTCGACCAGGCGAATACGTTAATGAAGAAAAATATAAAGCAGTTGATACATAGAGGGACCAGCGTACAAGGAGATGGAAATATATTGGCAAAGAGCGAATGATAAAAATTCTAAATTCATCCCTCGGAGCACCGGTGACACGTTAAAGGAAATACGAGACGAGGTGCGCAGTTCTGTTAGGGATCACCTCACGAGGAATATGGCACCCCTTGCTCTCTCTCTCTCTCTCTCTCTCTCTCTCTCTCTCTCTCTCTCTATTTCTCTCACACGCACACACAACACACACACACACACACACATTTCATCACCATTCGCGTAACAAAAAAATCTGCAGCGAGATCTGTCGAGATAAGTAGCAACAATCCATAGAATAGAATAATCGACATTAATGGACGAATCCTGAATGTGAGAGAGCTGCCGCATTCACGCTCAATCTGCCGCGCGCTTAATTGCTATTAGGGATGCAGCGAGAGTATTCGGCAACTATTTGGTATTCGGCGTATTCGACAAATTTGCCCAATATTCGATGTGGCCGCATAGTTAATACTATTTAGCGTGCTCGTATTCCTTAGCTATAACGCAGCGTTACCTTAAAAGGAATTATTTCATCGCAAATTTAAATCACGGAAAAATTATGAAACACAATGTAAGGATACACGATCTGAACACTTCCGTTGTACGTTTCGTTACGATAGAGAAGGTCGTCGCACTTAGCGAATGAATTGCACCATTTATTTCAGATTGTATGATCAAACAGCTGGATATCTTTGGATAATTTTGAAACGGTTGAATACACGTTCGCACACTCGAATAGGTGTAATACGATTACTAGATGCGCGGCCAGTGCAATGCATGGCCTTTCGCGCATTTCGTTCCACGCTTTGGAAGATACTGACAGATATTTCCTATATTCAAGGTAGGAATACGTTACATTCCCTTGGTTTATTATAGCGTACGAATAAATATTTCAAAAATATCTCATATTCGTATAACGTATTCGACGGTCCAAATAGTGTTTGCCACTTTTTCTTTTTTTTACAGATGAAACTAAATCACAAATTAAACAAAAAAAAAAAACGTCTAAATATGGAGATAGTTTAGGAACATAGAACTGAATGTAATTGGTTGCGCACAGACGATGCAATTACAATCGTTTCGCTCGTGAAAGATCTCCAGTCAGCCATTCAGCAATATTAGAGACCGGGCAAGCGGATCTAATATCTTACGGCTAGGAGGATGCGCACATATCATATTGTTAATCTCAAAACCGCGTCTATAAGAATCCACTTAATGAAATTTTCCCCGCACGATGGTCGTGCAATTGGTCGGCTCTAGGGGAAAGCCCCGGTTCCTTGTGTCCCCCGTGCCTGCACGCCGCCGGTGGCATTGTGGAGCAATTAATAATGTCATATTGCACCCCCTCGACGCCACCCTTAACCCCTCGCGCACCACCCCTCCGTCGTAGCGGCGTCTCCGACTAAATGCTCACGGTACCACCGCTGTACCACCACCATCGACACTACCACCAACCCCTGGCACATGGTACATCGCCCTTAGCACCGAGGGCTGCGTAGGCACCTGTCAGGGCCGACGACACGGCCTTTACAACCCTGAACAAATTTCACTCAAATTAACGAAGCTCTAATAACATTTGTTTCATCAGATATTCAAATGTTATTAACAATGGCGTATTAAAAAAGATTTTATAATATAATTAATACTTGACAGAGTTGACGAATATGAAATTAAAGATAACAAAAATTTAAAGTTTTGTCAATTTCGAGATTTCATCAATCTCTAGGAAATGTAGATGTACGGTTCGATGAGTTTAAGAATCAAGCAGAAAATGAAGGCCAGGGAAACCTTATAAATCATAGAATTTACAAATAACGAAAGAACAAGGCGAAAACGTTATACATAATGACATAAATTCAAGAGTTTTAATTTAAATTTATTTTAAAGAATAAAAAAAATCCAAACACTAGACATTGAAAGATCAGATAGTTTTTAATGACTCGCAAGTGATGCGACGCACCCTTTGTATCTTCGGCCCTGGCATCTATCCACTGTGCAAGAAGAGGACGGAGGGTGGGTGGAGGTGGGCACCCTGACTGCTAGCTCGGATATAGGCTGTTGTGAATATTACATTCCCTGTGTATATAGACGGTGCGCGCCCGGGTAATGCTCCGAGGCACGAGGGCAGAGTACAATAAGACGGCGCGCGCAATTAATTTTCGGGCTTTTGCTAATTAAATTTTTGCCCGTCGTGCGTGCCGTCGGGTCCGCGTCTATTATGCCCGCAAACGTTATTGACAGTTTCCAACCTTCTTCTTCATCGGTTCTGTTCGATCGTTCAAACGCGAAGGAGTTAATTGATCATTTTTATAAGATTCTTTTCAAATACAAAAATTATGCCAACGTTCTCCAATTAAATTTCGAGATGGTGTATATATCAAGATTATATTTTATTAAGAATAATAATTTGTTAATTTTTATTTAACTTTACCAAATTACGCGCTATTGTGTCTTAACACGACAACATTACGTACAGAGATCAATCGATGAGTGAGAAAAAAATCATAAATCTTTGAAAAGAGCGCCCAATGATCCGGTCGGGCAATTACACCACCATCTTGTGTTCGTACAAGTGCCAGTAGATCCGTAGAATTCATAATGGGATTCCCTCAGGATCTCTAAAACTTCTAGGAGTCGTGTGCTACGGAGCGTGATACGGTAACGAGGGAGTTCAAGGTTAAAAGCAATGGAGACGGAACTGAGAGAGAAAAAGAGAAAGAGAGGGCCCGATTGGAGCAAAGAGAAAGAGAGAGATAGAAAGAGAAAGTAGTAACGATGAGAAGGACAAAAAGAGAGTGGCCGGACGATTTCGCATAGTAAGTGAATTACGACGTAAGCCGCACGTACAATCGATATATTGACCGTAACGCGACGTTTATAAACAATGTATATGTAATAATGTATAGTATCGTGTAGTCTTTGCAGATTCACTTCAAAACTGAATGTAATCGATTAACTCCAACGTTGTAATAAAATTATTTTATATTTCAAATTTTTTATTCTCTTACAAAATGTAATTCTCAACATTTTATCCTGATATAATAGTATGTCACAACTGACTACGCCAAACATAAACGGTCTAAATTTACAGAGATCTATAGAAGGATCGTTTTATAGAAGTCTCCACCTACGTGCGTATTCTATGCGTGTAATAGTTGTCTCAACAAAAGTTTAAGTGGGGTGTCACGTTGCTCGATATAGCAAGGGTTCAAGTACAAGTGTGAAAGGCCCATCGTGGGTTTACAAAGATTCAATGGAAAGGAAAGTCAGAAATGGTAGGAGCGAAAGGGGGGGGGGGAGAAAGAGAGAGAGAGAGAGAGAGAGAGGAGATATGCAGGTAGGCGGACACGCAACTATACAAAGACAATGTGTTTGTTGTCGATTAGCGGGAGGACGAGGTGAGGTTTTTACGAGAGTTTGGGACGGACCCTGAACCGCCGAAGCGTAGTCGTTTACAGCCGGAAAGAATCGGGGGCCCGTGGCCCAAATGACCCTCACCACCCTCTCCAGCTTCCCCCTTCCACTCTACCATCAGCCAACCTGCACCGAGATTTACGGCAATTCGCTTTTTGCCTCCTTTAAGAGCTTTCGTATTATCTTACTGCCGCTGTTTCTGCTTCCTCCTGCGAGTAAACCTACTTTACCTCCCGCCTACAAATTCTTCTCCTTTTCCTCTTCTCCCCTCAGCTCGTGCCTTCATCCGACGGTATCTTCCTCCTCTTCGATACGAACGAGTATATTTGTACAAGTACGAGCGGATACAGGTGTAACGCAGACACGAATGCAATGGAACACCTGAGTCCGTAATTATTTCGGAAGAGGGAGAGGGAGAGCACTGTCGGGAGACTTTAATTATGTCAAATTCGATTAGACCGATACGTGTGTGTGTGTGTGTGTGTGTGTGCGCGCGCGCGTGGATCGTAGAAAGTTTTCTCCTTACAAGATTGTCTTCACAAGACTATGGAAGTCCTGCCTGAATGTAAAAGCGCAATTTTTCAAAACAGCAAATTCTTAAAATAGATATACGGTGAATATACATTTCTCTTAGATGGCAAGTCGTAATGCTTTTTTTTTTGTCGACAAAGTGAATTATATATATTATATTATATGTACATATATTGTTTGTGTGTCAAATAAAGGTCAAAGATCAAAAGTGAAAGGCTTGCATTAGATTGAACTAATTTAGGAATAAAGTATCTATTGGCAATGTTAGATTTGAACGATAAATGATTGTTCGATCGATTTTCAAGTTGAAGTGAAAGGCTGTAGACGTTCGATCGTTTAATAACGAATCTATCTAAACGACTAATTGGATTCGGCTAATGTCTAGTGCTTTCAGAGGCATCTTGTGATATATCACCGAGATATGAGAACAGAAAATCTAATTAATATAACAGCTTTCTAATAATCTCTTGTTGAATTATTACGCTTCTTAAAATGTATCTAGTATAATCAGTGTATTTGTATACGTTTCTTTTCATTCGTACATCAACCGGAACGATCGATAGCTGTGCAAGAATGCGATACCGTTCGACTCGCCGTCATCGTCACATTCCACGACACGCGGGAATCTCTGGCTGTGTAGAATTCTAAGATCTCCTCTGACGTCTGCTTAATTAATTACCATCCGCGGTTTTAATTAGCCGGGGCTGCTGCCTGCATTCCCCTGGCCTCCCTTCCATCTCTCTACTTCCCACCCCGTTGCCCCTCTTTTCACGTCGTTCCGTCTCGGTTCTGGTCGTGGAAAATCGTGAGTTACATTAGCGAGATCTCCTACAATTATACGCACGCATACGTCGCTATTTCGAACCGACCGTAACGTGTCCACACCTTCAACACGCATCAGATGGCTGTTATTCTTTGCGACGCATAAGTACGCATAAATGCGTGACGTGCAGTGCACGTAGTTTTTATTATATAAATTACAATGGCGATATTTCATGCAAAAACGGAACTCGCGTTCGCAAGAACGCGTTCGGCAGAGCAAACGCATAAAAATTACATTAGTTAAAATTATCTATTTATTTAGAGAGCGACCGTACGACCCATAAAATAGCCTTCCCAGCTAATGACCGATTCAATCTTCAAAGATATTTGACAACGTCAAATTGTTGACAATCACCTAAATACACTTGATTTACTTTCAGTATCGGCAACGTGAATTAGCACTGACGACAGTTAAATTACTTCCACTTTTAACGAGCCATGAAAAATCGATCGTCAATTTAACACTCGTTAACGAGAATTTGAGAAAGGTTGTTGAACTCGGCCATAAGAGTCGTTTACTTCATCAAATCCCATTGAACTCCATCGAATCATTATCCATCCTTATGTGCGCTGATGTTTTCAAATTTTCTACAATTTCCGTTTGCTCAAAAATATTACATTTTCTAACTTGAGTTATATTCCAACATAATTGGATTAATATGTTATATATTATTTACAATTAAAGTATCAGAGATTATGCACCGATCGTCAAGAAGAAAGAGAAAGACAAGGGCCGAACGTGAAAGGAATGTTAATTTAATACGCATCAGTGCAATCATTGTTTATTGTTATGTGTGCTAATGGAGTTTTAAGGGTTCATAGGGTTCCACTTCGTTTCGAGAGGATTTTGCTAATTCCGCGCTAGGGTGGTTTTAACCGTGGGTCACAGCACAAAAAGAGAGTGAGAGAGAGAGAGAGAGAAAATTAAGAATATGCAATTTCTTATGAGAGAGAGAGAGAGAGAGAGAGAGAGAGAGAGAGAATTCAACATCTTGTAAGTTCAGGTAATCTCAATGTTCCTGATACGTTTCTACTTCGCCATTTTCTATTCGCTATTTCAACCAAGAAATTTACATATCATTTAAAACGTTCCGTACCGTTATAAAATTTTAAAATATTCAATTACATTCTGTCGCCCTCGTTCGTTGAATTATCTTGAATATCCATAATATCGATAAATATGTACATCATATTGTTATTATCATTAACATAATCGTAGCGATTGAAGATGCTTTCCATTAATCAGCTGGTGACAATATTGATGCATCAGAATGTTAAAAATAATAAAATACAGTCATATATATATACATATATAT
>NW_011627100.1:593735-617585 GCF_000204515.1 Acromyrmex echinatior | reverse complement strand
TGAGAACCCCATTTCTGCCCCTTCTTCATCAATATACGGAGTAATATTCATAATGTAATGGAACTGCCGTAATGTAAGCTAATGCATCCTGCAATTTCTTGAAAGCACTCGAATAATTCAGCAAAGGCAATGTATTCCTAATATACTTAGAAACTCTCTGATATATTTATCTCACAGTTAGGAATTCCCAACCGTTTTACAGCTGTCTAAATTGTCCAATATCTATCTCATGTCATGTTTTAAATAAGAAGGGAAACACTGTAATCGAATTAATCTTGTCAGCATGCGGTCGATTATGCAGATGTCGTTATTCCATTTGTAGTATTCAATAAAATCACTTCATTCCCATTCGTATCATTATCTTCTTATTTATATTTATAAAAAACGATAAGTTCATTCAAATAACAAATACTGGAAATTATATTCGAAAAAGAAGAAGGGAGAGAGAGAGAGAGAGAAAGAAGGAGGGAGGGAGGGAGGGAGGGAGAGAGAGAGAAAGAGTTTAAACAATAAATATTTTTAAGAGTCGCGCGTGTTTTGTTACTGATAAAATAACATTGCTTTTAAGAAAACATAAACAATGTCAGGAAGTTTATCGGTATTACTGCATGAGTACATAAATAGTGTCCCCATATTTTTTTACTCTTCGTTAATACCGTTATATATAAAGTAAAGTAAAATGAAAAAAAAAAAAGAAAAAAAAACTGGTCATACCATTAATGTTAGAAATTAATGACAGATGACAAGCGGAACGAGTATCACGAACTTGTCTAGCGCACGCGCGTGCACACGCAGTTTGCACACGTTCGCGATGTGTTCACGCATACGCACCTACGTACACCATCAACCGATATAAACTCACATACGTGAAACGGCTTTTACTTAGGCGTTCCGTTACCATACATTATCCCAGAGTGCTCTACGGGGTGACTAGATTGAGATTCGCGACAGGTGGGCCACACGACCCAGCGCCATATGGAATTGACAAGTTTTTACGCGGTTGCTGCAGAATTGCAGGACTCGGGTGTATCACGCGCGCGCGCGCGCACACACTCACACACACACATATACACACATAAAAAGGACAAAAAAATGAGGGGGATGAATGTTATATACTCTGCATGCCTAATAAATGCATGAGAATCAATAAAATACTCAAAGTCTTCGTCATTGAAACATGAATCGCACTGACTGGCGTATCATCTTTTTAAAACGCAAATATTCACTAGTGAAATAGAGCGAAGCAAGTTCAGCTGACTAACAAAGTTAAAATTTGTTTTTGCCGTTCGAAATGGATAAATTATTTTGAAAAATTGACGTTTCCACACGGCCACAACTTTTTATATTAGTGCGATAATTAAAAATCAGCAATAGCGTTACTTTCGGACTTTACTTTGTTATTACTACGGCGAACGCCTTGGTGCATTAGCTTGAATACATCCATGAATATTATCCTGTACTTCGCCGAGGACTGAGGAGGGTGTCTGGAGACGTAGAGCGGAGAGGGAGGAGGAGGAGGGGGAGGAGGGGGGAGAGGAGGAGGAGAAGGAGGAGGAGGAGGAGGAGGGCCAGCGAGGGGTCGGTCGGTATATAAGGTATAAGGTAGTCCATTAACGTTAATATTATAAACGTTAGCTGCCCTCTGGCCATCCCCGTAACATACTCACGTGCGCCTGCGTACCTCTCTTCCCCTTCACCCGCCATCATACAGTCCCTCCGCACACATTCTATCTGCGTTCACCACGTACCCACTATCTTCCTTCCACTCTCTGTCTATCGCGGGTGTACACTCGTCTTCCGTTTCTCTCCTTCTCTCCTTTGCCTTTCGATCGCTTGCTCTCTCTCTTCCCTCGCTGTCTTGCATATATTCCTATTTTTCATGTTCTCTCTCATATATATGCACCCATCTCTATCCGTCCTCGTCACATCCCCGTCATTCTATCACTCTCCGTTGCAGCAGCGGTTTCCAATGCGCACCTTTTCTATTTCCATCTCTGTTTTGTGTCCGCTCCTTTATCTCTATCCAACTCTTTCTCTCTTTCTCTTTCTCTGCTCCTACTCTTCGCTCTCTCATTCCTGTTCCCTCTACCTACACTCAGTTATCTCTGTCTCGATATATTCTCCATCTTCTTTCCTCGTAAATTCATTTCGTCTCTTTTCGAGCTGTATTCCCTTCTTCGTCTCTCCATCTCGTAGGAATCCGGTCTGTCTTTCTCGCTCTCGTTTATTCTTCCTCCCTCTTTCGTTCATCGCACTCCAGTTTGCCTCCACCACGCACACATGTGCGCGATGCGTACTTCCAACGTGTTACACGCACATGGGTACGCACGCATGCACGCACGCACGCACGCACGCACGAATGTATAATACGAATGTACGCATACATAGGTCTCATGAAGAGTACAAATACAAGTCAATACGAATGGCTAGTACACGCAAGCGAACGCGATCGGAGTAATGCGAGTGCACCGTGTATTGTGACAGATTTGATAGGTTTATATCGCAAATCGAGTCTTTGAGAAGCTTGAGAAAATTTGTAAGAAACAGGCAATAAATTTAAAAAAATATATGAATGAAACAACAGACAACTGTACCCGAAATAACTCTTCTATCATTATGGCTCTATCTCGCTTCATCCTATTATCATATTTCGAACGCTTCATTCACCATTTTAATCTTATCTACAACGATTACTGATTACATAGCAATAAAATTAATTATTATATCTATGCTTCCATAAACTATTCAGACATTGTCGAGCGAGAGGTTAATTAGAAGCGTAAAATTTGTACATTGAACAGGTTTAGTAAAATGTCGACGAAACCACGAAAGCATCAATAATAATGCATGTTGATGGTCCATTTAGGTATTAACCTCGAGCATAATATTTATCTGCCTGCTCTAAGTAATAAATCCTCTTTGTGATTAATGTATCGAGGATTATTTCAGAAAAAGCGCTACCTCACGCGCGGCTTCGACATTTTTATAAGCCCAGATTTATTTTATTAATTTTCATTAATATGTATTCAACTATTAATTATGTATATACATGCAAAATTAATTTTTTTCACATTTCAAAGCTGCATTATAAAATATTATATCGAGTCACACACAAAATATTGATCGTATAAATATATATTTAAATATATATTTATGATATATATATATATATATATATATATATATATATATCTGCCTTATTACTTATTTGTTTGTTGAACGTGTTATCTACGGAAGAGCTCGAAAAGTTATCGATAGGCATCCAGAAAATATACAGCGTCACATGTTTATTGACACTATCTAGCACGATTACTCGTACATTTATCATAATAAACATGATGCAATCGCATAAATTCACATGTTAATGCGATCAACCGCCTATCGGCAGTCTCAATGTTTTCTCGCTATTTTTGTACAAATTATCTTCATATTTAATTTCGAATCATTTTCGACTCGATTATTGATAAACAAAAATCTTCGCCTAAACATCCGTCATTATCGTGACGATATTTGGGATGGTAGGTAGAAAACGAAATCGACATGGACTCGCTCGCGCTAGCAAACGTCTCTCGTCGGAAAGTGGCAGTTTGCAATTAAACGACGATGTTATCGTAAAGGGCGGCCGGCTCGGTTCAGTGTGTACATGGCAGCGAATTAAAATGTAAATACTTGATTAAAGTTAATCCCGGGCAGGTGAATAAACCTGATATACAAAGACAGAGAAAGAAATACGGCGATTCTATGGGGCGGTGCAGCGGAGGAGGGGAGGAGGGGAGGAAGGAAAGCGAGATATCCATAGTGGTCCTAAGGGGTGCTTTTTATTGCCGCTTTTTATTAGCTGAGTAGGTGTACTCCGTTCCGCCGTTGCCCCTCGACTCTACCCCCGAAGCCCGAAGCGCTCCGAGCCACCCTTAGCCACCAACCATCCGTTCCTCCCCCTCCCGCCCTTCCCTCTCCCCCCCGTCCCGGTTTCGTCCCCCTCTGCCGTCGCTTCTCGCGATCCACCGCCTGCGGAGTCGTGCTGGCGTGTGGAGCGCGTCGGAGGGTTGATTAAAACTAACGTTGCGCCAAGAATTACCCTGTGAGATTGAAAATTAAATTAATATACAAAACCCCCGCCCACCCGGGGCTAATTAGTTATATGATAGTAATTAAAAGTTAAGTATATCTTCGTGCGCGGACGTTCTAGCGTACCTCCCGTCGCTCCCGGCTGTCATCTCCAAAACGGCCGTGAGCAATCCTTTAGCCCCGAGTACTTGAAAAAATAAAAAAAAATAAAAAAAAAATAAGAAAAACAAAAAGAAAACCGATATCGCTCCTTCCTGCAAGTCTCTCAGATATATTTTCGTGAAAGTCGCACTTCTGCTATATTTAATTATATTAAATTAACTTTTCACATGTTTGACAACATTCGGAACGTTTCGCTTTCAAATGAACCTTTAACAGTACCAGATGAAAAAAATACGCGGTGCGAAATATAAAGACTCTCTTCAGTCTTCCTACATATTTTAATTAGCAATTTACAAAACTACGTATTTTACATAAACCACGTATTCCTAATTATTATTACTGTCGGAATGGAGCAATTGCTGCTTTTCAAGAGGCTGCATAAATTGGTGGCAAACAAGCAAATATATTTATTATTGTTGGATATCAAAAAATAAATGGACTCGCGCAGCTGGCGTGGCATTAATTCCCATTTGTTGCGCGCTATCTTTAGACGAGCGATCAGTATCATCGAGTACCTACTAGCGAAAGACAAATTACCTGGCCGTTGCCGCGATCTCACGGAGCAACCTTGATACGACAGCGCGCGCGTAAAAGCGCCCTAGTTCTCTGCCAAACTGAAAATAGTCGGCGAACTAATATCGCGACGTTGGAAATATTTTATACCTACATACGTTGCGCGCGGCGCGCACTCATATTCGAGCAACTTTCCTTACGAGTTATAACGCGTGCTTTATATCCGCCTTCGAAAATAATTTCGCTAACCGTGATTCCTTGGGGGAGCATGGCAGCGTATCGCAATAACGCTGGAAAGGGTGGGAGAGAGAGAGAGAGAGAGAGAGAGAAAAAAAATCTCCGCGACTCTCGGAAAGTCGCGAGCCGATGCGCGCCGCGCCGCGGCTACCGCCATCGAATTTAGTATCGCGCCTCCTGTTTTCATTATTTTCCGGCGAGAAAATTTAGTCCAGTCCGCTTAACAATTTTCGCGGTTTGGTAATGGACCTGCAGAGAAATTCCTGATATCATCTAAATCCAGGTTAATCCGCAGAATTACAGAATTATAGAGAATTATAGACTAATACTCCTCATTTCTGATTACGCCAGGCATGAGGTTTTAATTGGTTCGATCGGCCGTTTGCGCGTATCTGTCATGAGATAGCATCATATGAGATGTACAGTGCCATTCAGAAGTTTACAAACATGGGCTGCTACGAAGGGAGAATCTTTTGTAATTATGTATTATTGTACCTATTTAGAAATTTGTAGACGACAAAACGAGCCTTATCGCAAATGGAGTGATTTTGAGAGAAATCGGAGGAGGAAAAATCTCGCCAAGTTCGATAAATTTAACAATAACGTGAATAAATCGCACGGAAAGACACACGTCTGTCGCGTCAATTTGCAGTTAATCTCGCATAACTAATAGAAAGCGCGTGCCAAAGAAACGATAATCCGCCAATCTCGCATCCATTAACGCAATCTAGAAACGTCACGTTTCGAGATATCTCTCACAAAGATCACGAGCAAATGAAACTACCCGACTTACAATTAGATCTAGAAATTGTAGGTACAGTAGATTTAGTTAGGAACCGCATTCACAGTCGACTGCTTTCTTAAATGAATCTAGAAATGGGAGAAACTCGAGTTCGTTGTACCGAAAATCAAAGTGGCTTGTTTCGTTGATTGGAACTTATATCCACAAACTTATTGTTACATTGTGGTAATCAGTGGCGCAATTTATATGCATTTCTCCGGGAACACGTAAGGGAACACTTGCAATGTCTGTCTCTCAAAGAATATTCGGGTCCGACTCGAAAGTTGAAAACCGCTTGGCGGCAGGCCAGGGCTCACGTAACTACTTGTTTTGCCAAAACTACGCGATGCCTGCCGGCCTTCGCCTTCCGCCACAACGGCGGCGTAGCCAGTCGATTTTCGAAAAAGGTTAACACCTAGTCGCCCGGATCCAACCGCGACGACCACGTGGCAGCGGACGCGCCTGCGTGTCCCGCTCTCTCTCTCTCTCTCTCTCTCTCTCTCTCAAGTCGGAAATTTCTTCTCAGTCTTCTCGTAGCCATCGGTTGACGAGATGCTTCCGTCGCGAAAAACGAACAATTAAATAGAATGTGCGACGATGAATCGTCTTGTCGAACGAAACACCCGAGAAAGAATCGGAAAATGTAAAATATTTCCAAAAGATCCTGTAGACTTAAAAATATACATTCAAGGAGATTTAAGTTTCCAAGAATCTAAACATACCGTAACCGGTATTTAAAGAGCACAAAGGTGCAAAGGAATTAATGATCGGTCTAAGAACGAAAATGTGTTTAAAGATCCGAGGAGGTGAGGCACGAAACCGTAAGCTCGCACAGTTGTCACGAATTAGAACTGCGACAAACGCGTGCCACGAACTGTGCTGGACATTAAACCCCTGAGGGTTAACGCCACTCCTGTGAGTACAAACGCGGGAACTTTGGTCGAAGAACGAGAAATATTTTGATTGCTGCTGTGTAAACGAGGACTTCACACGTGGACAGTAACCCTTCCCGACGACAAAGACAGACTATATAGGGACACAATGTTTTCCCATTTGCAGGTAGACGACAAATGTCTCAAAAAAAAAGAAACGTATGTATGCAGATATTGGATGTATAGATACGTATGTATAGATGCGAGGGAATAAAGAAAAATCTTCAATCAAAAAATATAATCTCGCGTTTCCAATGAACCCTTTTGGAAAACTGAAACTTATATTTGCAATGAATAGTTTAATTTTTAAACACATATTTGCCACGAAATATGAAATGTTTAACTACGGCGTGTGTAAATAAATGAGATTCGGATCGAATCGCACAAGAGCGATTTTTAATTTATATATATTGTACGTACAAATTTAATAAAATGTGAATTTATATTCGCGCAGAAGCGAATAATTTTTTAATTTATATTATCTGCAAAGCTTTTAATATTTAATTAATAAACGCATGAATAAGTAAAATCTGAATTCATGTGACCGGCCCATTAATTTTTCATTTATATATTTTCCAGTAAATAGAGATGGGTGCTTACATTTGCAATGGATATTTTAATTTTTAAATACGTTAGAAATTTATGAATATCAGTTAATTTTATATGTAATGTACGCAATTTTTAATATATATGCAAATAAATAAAAACTAGAGGAAGATATGTGGAAGACGACGAATTTTTAATTCTTTTCCTTATATATTTAAACGAACCCAACATTTAAGCACAATGTTTGAAAGAGTACAATATTCATTCACACACACACACATATATGTATATTATATATATATTAATAAATAAATATAAATTGGCTAATAAATTGATCAATGCAAACGTGGTGGACGTGATCGAGAGAGATCAATCTCACCTAAATGAAATCTTAGAAATCCTATCGTCTAAAGTTTCGTGCTTACAATCGATTGGTTTCTCCGTAACGCATCGACAGATCGCCTGCAGGAATCGGAGCATCGAGTCGCAGGGAGTCGCGAACCAGCACTCTTTCTCACTTTCAGACGACGACGACGACGATGACGACGACGACGACGACGAGGACGACGACGACAATTCCACGTCGCGAGTCTCGTAGATCGGCAATTTCCTCGCTCACCCTCTCTCTCTCTCTTTCTTGCTGTCCTCACATACGGCACACACAGGCAGTCCTCACGGCGCGCCGCGCAGCGACGCAGCGACGCGCGACGGCATCGCGAGCAGGTGTCCACGGGCCGAGTCCTCGTGCCTCGCGCTCGCGAGGATCCTTCGTCCTGTCCTCCTCCTCGGGCTATCGATCTCGGGAACGCACGCACGTCGCGCTGCTCGTCGACCACCGCGAGCGCGCCCGCCAATGCTCCAGGCGTCCGCTTCTCGCTCTCGGACGCGCGTTCTACTTTGAGATTCTCTTCACTTTTGATCAATGGAACGCCGTGAATCCGTCGTGAATTATCTTTTTCTCGTACGGCGTCGATCCATGGAAGAAGATCGTGCGTCGCTAATCCGTGTTTAATCGACGATGATTACATTATACAGATAAAAATCTTTTCTCTCGTTCTTTGAATCGAGATATCACGCGACGATTGCGAGTAACGTCAAAGAAGATTTTCCTCGCCAGGAGGATCGTGAAACATCGGAGGTGAATCAATCGATACGATTTTTGCCAAGTCTTTCCGCTGATCTACTACGTTCATAGATTAACACTCGGAACTGGTTTCTTTCAAAGTCGGTATCGAACCGACTGAAGTGATCCTCGAATCTTTCCTCGATCGCAAACACATTTCAGCAGTCGAAACACCTTCGCGAGATTCAAACGCGATTGGATCACTGAGAATATACCGTGATTACGCGTCGAGTTAACTCTCCGGATACTTTCGAATGCGATCCGAAGAGGGAACAACAAACGGCCGGCGCGCGTACGGTGAGAACCGAGAACGGAGAACGGCGAGAGAGTCTCAGCGGAGCTCGGCGTGACTGTTAACGCGACACATTCCGCGAACTACACACTAGGACTGGCCGTCGACTTGCAAATCCTCGGCTCCGTCTCGCGCGCGCGGGCACTCGACTACTCGACTACTCGAGTCAAGGTGAACCGGAACGGAACGGAACGGAACACGGCGAGCGACTGCACGAGAGCACGTCTCGCGGGGAGCACACCGCGCGACACGCAGAAAACGGAGCAGCGACGGACCGATTCGCGCTGCACCAAGTCGGACGAACGAGTGGCGGCTGGAGAAGCCGCCGCGTCGTCGGCTTCCCCCCACTACGCGGCACGCATCAAAGTAGCGGGGAGAGCAGGGGTGAGGGCGAGAGAGCGCGAGAGTGCGGCGCGCACGGGGAGAACGAGGACCGGGCACGGCCCGCCACGGGAGGGATGGCGCGCGGTCTTCGGAACCGCAGCGGCGGAGGGAGCGGTGGATAGATGGACGTCAGGGGCGTGAGTGAAGGAGGGGCATCGATACCGGTCCCTCCACGCCGCGGGGCCCCTTTCCCCCCCAGCTGGAGGGTGCCCCTGCCTCTGCCTCTGCCCCTGCCCCTGCCCCTGCCCCTCTGCGCCGCGGCGCGCGCTCCACGCGACTTTGCGAGTGAAACATTTCGCGGGTTTTGTGGACTGACGAGAGGGGTAGGTGGAGGGAGGGAAGAGGAGCCGGGGGACGCGAGGGGCCGCGAGAAAGGGAGAGGGGGAGAGAAAGACAGTGCGCGAGGGAGAGGGGATGAGGGATTTTTTTTGAAGAGAGGATTGGGTGGGAAGACAACAGTATTCCCGTTAATTGAACGACTCGCGCGGGGCGGAGGAGCTCGTCGCGGGGAAGCAGAGGGGAGGATTACTTGCAGTAATTACTTATTTTTATTACGCTCCGCCTCGTCGTGTCTCGCGCCAGCGAGCGGCCGCGCTCTCGCAGCGACATGTTAGAAATCTTTTCTCGCGTCCGCGATATTGCGAGACGATGGGCTACGTACCGGAAACCCGCCTCGGGTCTCCCCTAACTAAGCGTCTTAACGTTAAATTAAGGTGAGAGAGAGAGGAAAAAAGTGAGAGACACGGTCTACAATGTCGCATTGTTCGTAATTTCATTCAAGCTTATATAGCAAGGACAATATAATTCGGAATAGTTTGCTCACAAATGCACACAAGTAATATTATTTTACGACGTAAAGTCAATCATTTTCTATCATTTTATGACATTCTAATCACGATAATAATCGATTGTTTAACCCTGCTTTATCGAACAATTCGATCTTTATTTTCTTCAAGTCGAGCCTAGCACAACTTGAACGGTGCACACTATGGCGTTCCCTAATCGGGCCAACCGGATACTTGAGGCTATCCGACGGGTGAACGAACCGGTAAGGAACTGGATAAAACCGTTTCGGATCGACGGTAAGTCGATATGCGATCGGCGTCAGTTTTTCGAGCGATTACGTAGAAACATGTCGAGTCATTATCTCCGTTTTTTTTTTTTTTTTTTACTGTGTTGATACCAGGTCGACTTATAAAGCCAATTTACATACGCGATATGTATTTTCAGCATTAACTCCGTTTCCTTGTCCAAATCAGTTTCTCATTTAATGATTGCTTTAGCCTTGAATGTACTAAAAGTACAATAAACATTAGAGCGTAGTGACATTAACAACGTTATCGTGTTATCTTTCTGTATGTATTATATGTACACGTATATAGAGCGATACGAATAATACTTGTATATATATCTATTGCGAGTTGATATGTTAATTCGCCGAACATGTAACATGGATCGAGTGTAGCAGCAATTATTTCAAACGTAAATTCAACATGATACATTTATACGTACGTAAAACAGATTTGTGCATTCTAGGATTAAATTCCAGAAGTGGAAATGGATAAATAGCCCTCCCGAGTTTCACTCGAACGGTTCGCTCGGGTTCTCCGCAATGTTCACGGTTGCCGGACCAGAGTGCACTTGTCAAAACTTTTATCTTAGCCCGCATCTACCAGCGAGAGAAAAACACGGAACGGAGGTGAGGACAATGGCTGGTCCTGCGGATGGTCTTGCCGAAGGAAGGCGAAGAAAAAGGAAAAGAAAAAAAGAAAAATCAGCCGACAGAGGTCTCGAATAATTGCGGCGGATAGTTCGGAAAGGCGCCGACTGGCCCTCCTTGGCACGCCTGTCAGAAGATATTAGGATTTCTATCGCGGATCCTGCCGTCCGCAGGACTCGTTAACGGATCTTAGGATTGTTCCTTTCGTAATCCAATAAGGATGAGATTCTATGCCGCGACTGTTTTTTTTTTTTGTTTTTTTTAGCTTTTTTTAGCTAGCCCGTTTGAAGAAACCGCCGCGCCGATCGAACACAGACTAACGACACGGATGGAGAGCAGCTCCATCGCAGCTTGAACTGTTGACGATGACACCAGTCTACGATATACAATTAAATTACTTGGATCTAAATTACATCTGGACGCTTACGTCAAAATAACGCGCGAAAAAAAAAATCTGTACGGATCGTATCAGATCTCGTGTTCTGGAACAAGGCAACGAGATATCATATCGCGACTCGTGACGCCCGCAGGTATATGTCTTGCGGTCACATGGTGGTGACCTTAGCTCGTTTCTGCTCTAGGGTGGTCGGCCCTTTGGACAGGTCAGTTCGGGATTCGGAAGCTGCATTGGGGCGGGGCGGACGTCAGATGGAAAGCAGTTCTAATTTGATACCAAGTCGGGAGGCCAAACAAACAGCTACATCCGATAGGCTTCCAACTGACATATCAGTCGAAGCTTTGACGAGAATTACTACACCGTTATAATCATAACATGGTATAGTAATTACCACATGATAGCATTCGCGATATTTTGCTAAAGAATCTTAATTGAAATTATTTTTATTATTCTAGTAGACGAGATAGTTGTCATATAAATTTCTTTAAATCTATGTGTCGTATAAATTTCTCTAAATTTTAAATTCAAGTTTATGGTACAAAGGGTAAATTTGAACTAACGGTAAACGGTAAACGGCACATGTAATGAACCGATATGCTCTCGCCGTCTCGCATTATCACGTTCCTTTGCGGGAGAAGAAGTTCCTTCGAGAGAGAGAACTGCTCGGAGGCCTCGCGTCGATTCTCGCGGGCGACTCTTGCTCGACCTTTTTTCCGCAAACTTCCGAAGGTCATTACGAGGTTCCCGAGAACGCTCGGGACTCGTAAAGCCCCGTCGTAAAAATCGCCAAAATACACGCACCTTACATGGTAGCCTCGTGTAGGCGGGTGTCATATCCCCGCAAAATCATTGCCACTAAAAATCAGGGGTTTCCGCAGCAAATTTATAACAGTCGCGTCGCGTCGTGTGTGTGTGTGTGTGTGTGTGTGTGTGTGTGTGTGCCGTCAAAGGTGTTGAATATTTCTCGCTATAAAAGAAGCAACAATGCTGCTTATTAAAAGTAAAACGCAAGAATAGTAGCGGATTCCGATTCATCTAGAAAAGATGACGCATCTTGTTTCCACCGTTCGGAGCAAATTTTTGGAATTTTCAAGATTTTTTTTGTTAAATCTTATTCTCCTCTCACGATAAATTGTTTCCAATAGCAATTATTGTTAATAACTAAGTAATTTAGCAGCTAGTTTCTAATTGGCAACATTTTTAATTCAAACATTTTCGTTATGAAAATAAAAAAAGAAAAAAAAAAGGAAAAATATGTACGCTCCGATATTCACGAATGCTGCTTATTCTATTTTTGATTCTATTGGAATTTCGGCAAGTTTTTCAATCGACAATGCGCATCGACTTTGAGGGAAATCCGTTGCTTTTAGAAAATGCGAGCGGCAACAAAGAGCGCGGAGATTGCACGTGGAGCTCGAGGATCGGCCGGGACTTTCCCGGAGCAAATATGTTTTCGCGGTAAATTTGGCCGAGTAAATGCGACGTCGTGGGGCACCCTTAGCTTTATTAGCTTCCCCTTGTCCCTTCTCTTGGCGTCCCTTTCCCTCGGGCCGCGCGAGCCGGCTCGATGCATGATCCCGATCCGTACATATAATGTGCATGCGCGGAGATTTGCGAGGCATTATGCGCGCCCGCCTCCTCGAAATGCAGCTCGCATATGCGAGCGCTCGAGTACGCTTCGAGTGTTCACGTAAGCTACGTAGGAAAAATATGTTCGACGGGGTGCACTTGTGCGAGGGTGGGTAATTGGCTCTCTTGATCGTAGGACCGCTTTTCAATGTTCCCTCCCTCCCGCCCCTCCCGCTCTCTCTTCCTCGTCGACCTTCCTTGACCGTTCACGTTGCTTCCGCCATTTTCGGTTCTTCTGGCCTGACCCTCATTGTCATCCTATTGATGGATCATTTCTGATTTCGATATTCCATTCGTAACAAAATTCGCGGCGCATTGTTTTCAATTATTTTCCTAACTTTCCAGAGAGCGTTTTTATTTCTCCCTTTCCAATCTAGAATTATGCATATTGCATTACATTAATTAACGAAGGTTAACAGGACAATTTAATAAACGTTACAAAAGCAACCAATTCAATAAAACGCGGCGGTATTTTAATTTACGCCCGATCAATTATCGACGTGATTTACTGCGTAACGCAAAATGATGTGGCCGTTGTATGCTATTCGTTAAAAACTCAAAATCTCGCAACACAGGCTAATAAAAATGCGTCGTACACACACACAAACGCACAACGGCGTATCACGGGAAAAAAACATTACACGCGAACGAGAGTAACGCGGAGCGATAATAGGAAAATACCGCCGACGTGGTCGCGTTCGGCTTCGACATTAAGTCCGCGATGGCGATAATGATAATAAAGAGACGGCCAACTCGGAAGACAGGTACATCCCCTCGCGAGGGTGGCGGTACAGGGGTGGTACGCGGGGAACGAGAAAGCGTGTCGAGCCATTTCGCGCCGAGGGATGACACCCGAACACGCGGGAAACAATGCCGTGACACGATGTAGGTAATACAATGCAGTGAATGGTCGCGCGTATCATTATTCTGGTGCTATTGTTGGCTACCGGATGAGAGACATTTTTTTAGGATATCCTTCGATGGAACATCGTAGACGTAACAACTATACTAACGCAATAACAATACCAATAACAGAATCGTGTGTGTATAAGTAATATTGTATTTTATTGTATTTTCTCCCTTTTTAATCTTACTTATCTTCCCTATACTTTTTATTTTTCTTTTTCATTTTCCAAATTTCTATCTATCAAAATAAGAATTTAGAAGGAAGAATTCATTCGATGGACGCTCACTACATTTAATATGTTGTATACATTTAATGTGTTATTGGAATAAAAGAAATAGTTTTATGTACGTCATTTTTCATTGAGGTATTATAAATTTGAACATCCACTCGCGAAAAGCATTGTGATCAATGGGTAGAAGAGAAGAATTTCACTCGCGAAGATTAAATTGGCTAACGGGCCGATCTCGTGGGAATCGCTGAAATCTTAATTCCTCGTGTCGGTACGCTTTGAAAGAGGGCCCGGTTTTCATGGAGCAAGCCTCACGATTGTTACGTAGTCGTTGCACAAACGCGGCGTTGTACATACGATAATTATATTTACTTTCCTAGTTTTATTATTGATGGCCGCCTGAATACAAGGACTTTTTACTTTCGTCTTGACCCCATCGGTTTAATAATTTAATCAAAAATTCATTCCCGATAAACCGTTTATTTTCTTTTTTCGCAAAACGACACGCTTGAAGAAACTTGAAACTATAGAGGATATGAATTAAATTATTCCATAAATAAAGCAGAGACACCCGAAGAATTCTAGCCATTAACAAGTTTAAATCGCGCGCGTTTCCGATCGTTATGCGTCGATGTGAAGATGGCACCTCGGCGAAGGCGGAAAGGGACTTAAATAGGGACGGGATAGACGATTCTGGACAGCTGGATTCGCTTGTTCCCGGTCGACGGAAGTGACGTCGCAGCCGGAAATTCGTACTGGAAATTCCGATGGGTTCGAGAGGTCGAGGAAGGGAAAGGAGTGCAACAATCAGGGTAGACCCGGCATTACGTCCCATTCATCCCCTACTAGCGCCCCTTACCACTCTCGAACCGTATTTGGCTGACAATTCTTCATTTGCGTGCAGCAAACTCTCTGCAACGTGGCGACGGTGAGGCGAGGTGTTCGAACGGAATATGAACGCGAAGAACGTTTCCGAAAATCCGAATGATTGTTAAATATAATTAGGTGCAAAAAGAACTTATGCCTTGAAACATTCATACTTTACGCTGGAGTATATCAATTAATACGAGAGAAAATGAACAGTATGATTCGCCACAGCACGAAATCATTGTTATGCGCGTATATATTATAAATATATTATTCAATTCTTCTGTAAAATAAAAGTATTACTGTTCTTTGCATGTAAACGCGTTACAACTATAGACATTAAAATGTTTTCTGAGGCACGTATTACTCTAGTAGAAAACACTTGTTCGCTCGTAGACATCACTACGACAGGCGGGAATTTCGCACGACACAGTTAGGTGTATATGTACTCGTACATAGAGAATATAGAGACGTATATAACGTTACATCGTCACTTGGCTGGTATTGTCAGAGCTTACCAATCAGCAATACAAAATTCGGTGATCCTCCGATCTGATTAGATCATTTTTAAGATTCATTTTTAAGCTAATTTCTCAATTATAGCTACAATACGATAACGTTAGAAAATATAAATATTAATGACGTCTTTATTATTATAAGAAGTAAAAAAAATCGTGTGCAAGAAATGAATTTACAACGAGCGACAAAGAAAACAGAATTCTAGACAATACAAGGTGTGCTTTGCATGAAGCTGTTCCCCAGTTTCTGATCACTCTAATGAATTATAATTGATTGAGCTAAGGCTTGTTTATCTAACTGATTAATAAAGCTGATTATTCTAATTAATAGCGGTATTTCGCATCGGAACGGAGTAAACAAAGACGCGCCATTACTCGGTCAAGATTCATTAAAAGCGCAAACACGTCGAGCGTTTGCTCGCGGAAGCGAAATCCGCACGTTTTCCGATTCCGCGCTCGCGCGGTTAATTACCCATCGCGAGGTGTTACATGGTGAAATGTTTCGCAGGCGAATAGTGCGCCCGCGCGCGCGCTTCTGCGCTGATTACAGCGCGTTTACACGGAGAAAACTTCGGAATTATTCCCGATTATTCAAATTTGAGATCCTTGCTGAGTGCGCGCGCACCGATTCAAATTTATGCAAAAATCTGACAACGCGAATCCCTGCTCTTATTAATATGTATCAATTTGACGACCGCCATCTTTTTTCGCGTTGCGAGACTGTCGCCGCGAATGTTCCGCCCGTTATTCGCGCGCTGCTCTAAATTCTTCATTTTTAATCATCTTTCAGAATAATCACGGTTTGTTATCTCGATTAAAAGACTAAATTAGAGCACCGTATGCGATGCGGATTAAATGCGATCTTTTATTATATCGGATGACAAGATCACGCGATCAATCACAAAAACACACCACGGAACTATCGCGGCTTTAATGCACTGGACAAAGACGACAAGAGTGAACGAGACGGGCCACCCGCAGGGAGCAAGGAATGTGGATAGTGGAACTGCAGGGCCGACCGTATTTGTCCTCTCGCCCTTCGTTTTTTACCTGGCGTGTATTAACTATTTGTATTAACATTTCTTAAATCATTTCTATCTTTAATTGAAGTAGTAATAAGAGTCTAGTGATAAATTAACAAGTTTATAAACGGAATACTTCTACTTTTAATATTGTACAATAATTTGATAATGATTTTACAAAGTCTGAATTTCTAGATTTTTTTTATTTATTCTAAATTCATTCTATATTTGAAATTTTCATGTTTTTTGCATTCTCTGTTCGGTTACTTCTGGGACTTCCCAGATCGTCCCCCTTTTGCCGCTGCTGTTGCCCGTCTCCCATTCTGTTACGGTCTATCCCATTATAATTCCATGCACGCGCGTTCTCCCGAGAGATGGAAGAGTGTAAAACGACGGACACCTGGGCAGAGAGTTTAGCCGGTATTGTCGGGAGACAAATATGAGCTAATACGTCATCCCAGGACCTATTCAGACCTCGAGGCCGACGGCGACGGTGATCACGAATTGGCCTACACATAAATGCGCTTTAATTATTCCTTTCCACCGCTCCTCCTACCTGCTTTCGTGCTCAAGAAACGCTCCTACAATCGCGACATAATAAGCGACGCTCGTTAAAAAGAACGAGCTATTGTTGGATCTTCGTCTACCCAGCATTGACTCGGAACTTCGGATTCTTTGTTGGAATAGAATTTCAAGTCTAAACGTCATCGCTTGCTGGCGGATATATTACTGTTTCGAGAAATTTATCTATAATTATTTAGATATATGATGTGTACAGCTTGATATACCTACTTATTTTAATCTCTTCTTCTATTTATATTATACTTTTAAGTTTCTCTGTTTCAATATCTGTTTACGAACTTACAACTGATGGTGTCAATCATTTGTTATATGAAAAAGTATAACATTTTTATTTTTTTTATGTGCGAGTTATATAGCTACATAAATATTTCACGAAAAGATCGCCGGCGCTAACGGCGATTTCAGAAAATCCATCGTCGTTTAGGCGAAAGTTAGGTGAAACATGCCGCCGCACTCCGGCTTTGTTTTCCTTCTCTCTCGAAGGAGCAATCGCTTTTTTTTCTTTCTCCCTCGGGACTTCCGCCTGTGGCTGTTCGGGTATCCCTTCACGATAAACACAAGCAATGACTGCGATCAAAGCATTACGAGCCACGTAGTAATTCGTACAGGCTGAGAGATAATACCACATCAAATACGTTGCATCATTTAATTATCGTTGCCAAAATAAATAAATAAATAAATAAATAAATAAATTTGTTCGCCGCACGCATTGTACAGAAGTTGGTAGACCCAAACGCATATGTCGACATTTATTTCTCTCACGAAGTCGTGATATTATATACGCAATTAACGACTACGTCCCTCTTCTCTGTACACGTTGTAACGACAGACAAGTTGATTATTAAATATCCGCGTATCGGAGACGATTAAATTGACATTTGTAATTGTTGTGATATGTTTTCAACGTGAAGCAGAAAAACAACTTGCGCCTTTTTTAAATAGATACACGTCTTCTACAACCGAAGTTTCTCTGTAATAAAATTTAAATTTAAATAAAATTTAAATAAATCATAAGTCATTGAGAGATTTCGAATAATTATTCGGAAAAATCTAAAAAAAAAAATGATATTGTAATTTAAAAGGTAGTAATGACTGGAAAACTTGTGTCTTCAGAACATAATCTTACGAAGATTAGACAAGTCGCTTAGCGCGACAGTATGCTGCATTCATATGCAAATGCCTGTCAACAGGTATCCACCTCGGCTCTTCGCTTATGATGTGCAAAGTGTTTTTTTGTAATCTTGACAATAATTAACGTAATCTTTCCAATAACGGTGCTCGTCTTAATAATTGAATGCATTAAAAAAATAGGAATTCTAATAATCTGAAATATATAACTTTATCATTTATGTCTTCGGATTCTAGTTTGAAAGAGGGAAGTTTTATCTCAAGTAAAGTCTTCATAGGTCGATATATGCTAACCCGACACTGATAACACTAAGATAACGATTCCAATTACTTGAGATAGCTCGCACGATGTAGTAAATGTTTAAGGATAGGGTTTTTAATGAACTGAATGAATAAAAACTACTTGTGAGAACAGCGACAAAATACAAAATTATTTTTAGTGCCTTATTTTGATACGACTAACTACCGTTGTTTCACTCAGAGAAAAGGCTGCTTTGATTTAAAGAAATTTTTCTAATTTATTTGATTTATTTGATTATTTTTAAAAAAATAATGTTTAAATTAAAGAAATTTTTTCACAAAGGAAATTTTTTTTCTTTAACCATATAGCAAAGAAAATTTCTTTAAATCGAAGCAACCTTTTCTCTGGGTATTCGCTCCAGAGAAGACATTGAACTGGTGATAGATTGCACGTCTGATCTTTGAGAGAATAATTTCGTCGAAAACCAAAACTTCATTCGCGCAAGAAGAAGTGGAGAATTAAAACTGGAGAATTATCTTCAGTTTATCGCGTTAATGAATGAAATAAACACACAAATATACACAAGCTTTATCCTAATTCGTGAAAATGCTGATCGTCTTACCGACTCGTTAGAATCACGCTATCCATCGCCATTATTATTCAAAATGTCGGAGTCCGAGTCGTGCGCATCGTGAAGAGGGATTATCGAGTTGTGGACAGAGGAGGTGGGACACAAGAGGGAAGATAAGGCATTCTCAAACTGTCGAATCGAATATCTGGGTAATGGCTTTCTAGGTCTCCCGCTGCCAGAGCAATACAGGCCCGTCCTCAACGACGAGCGCGCTTAAATTAAGGACGGACCCCTCATTTTCTTAAAATATTAAATCATCGTCCTGGTGTCGCAGCGGGGCTGCCGGGGCCCGAGGAATTAAAATTCATTGGTCGAAGAAACCCATGTCACCGGTCGAGTGCCATCGTAAATACCTGTGGTTCCTTTCCCCCACTTGCTTCCATCCTCTCTTTTCGATCAGAACAAGATTATAGTAAAAATCATCCGTGAAACTGTACATTTGCGGTTAGATTTATGCGTTTGTAACGGAGAAAAGCTTAAGAATGTATATCTGCCTCGCATCGTAAGTTAATACAAATTTTGATTCTACGTATAATATGAAACACAACATATATGTAGTAATATCAAATTCGACGCAATCTATCCTCAGATCGTGGTAGATACACTCATCTATCTTCTAAAATTATTGGAGCATCGAAGATCAAGCGGTATAGGTTTCCAGACGGTTACCGGTTGGCGGTGATCGTCGTATAGTAAAGACACGCATTCCACGTATGCGAAGGGCCTGAACAGGCCTTAGGACTGGCTTAGTCCCAATGCGGATAAGGAGAGGGTGGATGAAGAAGGGGACACTGCGACAAAGGACATTCTAGGGGAGCGATTCATTCCTCCTCCCTCCCATCCTTCTATCTTTTTCTCTTCTTTTCTCCATACCTGGGAGGGAGAGAGAGAGAGAGAGAGAGAGAGAGAGAGAGAAAGAGAGAAAGACTGAGAGCGCAGCGGCCCAGCGTTGCCGGTTCGACGACTTTGGGCCTTATGCTCTGCACCTACGGCATGGAATCTTATCTCGGATCCATGCTGCGATGCGTCGCGCCATTTTTTGCGCAACATGTTCCACGATTTTGCAATGATCGATGTATTAAGCGAATCAGATATTTATGAAACTGATAAATAAGGATTTTACAACTATTAATAACAGTGAATTAAAATATGATTTTTTGCCATCATATTTTCTCGATGGAGAAAATAATCTAAATAATAATCTTAGAATATTTTAATATCGCCAGACAATCGCCATTAGAATGATTTCGAAACGGTGGCTATCCATTTAACAAACTCACTTTTTGCGCGTAGGCTTTCGCATTTTTCACCCAGAAAGCGTCGAAGATGTTTCGGAAGGTCGGGTTGACAAATCGAGAAGAACATTTCGCGTGTCTTCTCTGGCGAGACGGCAGACGAAAGGAGGAGAGAACGGAGCGAGTAAGAGAACGAAAGAGAGAAAGAGAGGGGAAGAGATCTTCTCCCGAGAGGCTGGAATAAGAGGCAAAGGAGCGGTTTTGTCGTTACGCGAGTGTTGTCATTTTCCTCTTTCTGAAAGAGGCCATCTCAAGTAGAGGAAGAAGTTAGCTCCTTCACCAGCCAATGCTTTTTTGTGCTTAGTCTTTTGATTGGCGTTTTTGCGTCAGTTCGATTTGATTGACTCTACGACGTTACACGCGATGTTGATCAATTAATGCTCTAACAATAGCGTTATGTTTCAATTACATACACGCGATATTTTCAATTACATATCGCATATGCGTGCGTTATGTATATCGCCGCAAGAACAGTTTTCGCATAGTCGTGTTATAAATTTGTTTAGTGTAGCGAAAGTGAGGTCGAAACAATTTTGGAAGGTATTTAACAGATCGCTTTCTAATTTATGTATATCGATATTAACGATCGAAGAATTAACGTTAAAAATTGTAATATTCTATACTAAAGATACAAAAATGTATTTGTAGTAACTTTTCTCCTTTTCAATTACACATGAGCCTTTTTAAAAGAATAAAGGTAAGAGAAGAATGGACAGCGTGAATCGCCACTCGTGACGCAAAGTGCAATATCGGATCGAACGAGGCGGAATGATTTCCGCGCGTATAAACCGACCGAGATTCGGAAGACCGGAGACGGTAATGGAGGATGTAGTAACGCTGGAGGGGATATCCCTCGCAGGTATCTCTGGCGGACAGACGGACGACGATGGGGTTGAGAATGGAAGCGAGAGACGATGGACCGGGCGGTCGAGCGGTGAGGTGGGGGATTAATTAATAACGTCGGTAATTGGACTCCGTTCGATCTAAGATAGCTCCTATAGCCCCCTTCTCGTGCATACCGTGGGGGATACGTTCTCCATGCTCGAATACATTTGCGACACTCGCCGTCCAGTTCGTGTCTTATGTATTGCTTACCGGCGATCGATGATTCTGAATTTATTTCGTTCGCTTTCACTAGCATGCGAAGAGCAAGAGATGCTCTGAAGAGCAGCAAACTGATTAAAAATTCCAACCAACCCAAGTAATTCTGTATTTATCAAGATACGTTGTTATTTTGGAAGATATACATATTGTAAAATATAACATAAATTTAACGAGGTAAAACGAACAGGACAGAAGTAGACATATAGAAGTTGTCATACCGTCATCGTCATTAACATCGTCGATGTGTCGCATACGAGGGAGCCAGTGCGTTTATGCGAGGTAAACAGTGCGTGGACGTGATTTAATTGAAACCCGAGGTGGCTTGGCGGCGCGGCGCGGAACGGAACGGAACGGAACGGAACGAAGCGGCGCGGAGCAGAGCGGAGCGGCACACATTGCCTCGGCGGAGCTCAGTTGCATGACTCAGAGTGCTCAGTCAAGAAGTCCATTGACTTGCCGAGTGACGTAAGCAATTAGTGCGCTGTTTTGTTTGCGCGGGTACACACAGCTCAAAGTTGTTTGAGTTCGAGTTCGAGTGCTGCACGGTTAGGCTCGGCGACTCGCTTCGAAAACCCTTCCACAATCTACTCCTTCGCCATTCCAGCCATCTCTTTCGCCTTCTCTCGTCGTCTCTCTCTCTCTCTCTCTCTCTCTCTCTCCCTTCATTCCTCCTACGTCTTCGTCCTCTTCTTTCGACTGGGCGTCTTCTTCTCTCTTCACCTCCATCTCCATCTCCATTTCCATCTTCTTCTTCTTCTTCTTCTTCTTCTTCTTCTTCTTCTTCGTTCCCCGCTCCTACATTCTCGTCCATTCTTTCTCTTTCCAACTCTTTCTCTCTTTTTCCCTCGCAATCTCACGCTTTGTCTCTGCCGAGTTCGTTTCCTCGAACCTCCTTCGTTAAATCCAAATCCGAAGGTCCGTCGGCCGCTTTTTTGGGCTTTGATTCGTGTTACCGCGCTAAATTGCCACCGCAATGATCTTAATCGCCTTTTGTCTCCTTTCCTGCTGCGCGTTTCGTTGAGAATACAGGTGTATTCTTCGTTTCCTTCCTCCTCTTCGTTTAATGTAAACGGGGAGTCCGTTTGCAAATATTTAGTAGATCCTTGCTGGAACTCATGCACGACATTAATGAAGCGCTGGCTTAATTTAACTTCTTCCAATTTAATTGCCAGGGGGAACGCAAATGAATTGGAACATTGAAATATCTCGAAAGTCTAGTCGAAGTTATACAACAAAGACTTATCTATTGACATTTTGTAATAATACACAATGTGCTAATATCAAAAAGATTATAAACAATTCGCAGAAAGGGAGAGGGAGAGAATTTATAAAGAATCGTATATAGACGGAAGTTGAGTGAACCGAATCGGCAAAATTGCAGTTCATGTTCGCAACATGTGCTTTCTAACGAGCGTGCCAATCACACGCATGTCGGGCTAAAAGAAGACGGACGATCCCCTGCGAACGGAAGGGTCGGGGGTCATCGTTCGAATTCCACCAGCGATGCCCAATATGGCCGGGCCGAGAAACCGGCCCAGATCACGCCGATTTTCGATCGCCGGGCCCCATCACGAGCGCGTGCGTACAATAATAAGCACGGACGAGTTGTATCGCGAGAAAATAATGTGAGAACGGTCTCTTCCTAAGCGCATCATTATCTCCCTCTTCCCACCGCGGGCCGATCGATCTGTCGAGCCGATTCCAACCCGGGCAGACCTGCAATTACTATCTATTATCTGTCGGCGTGGGTGTAGGTAATCTCGCGATCGTGTCGAGGGCCTCTCGCCTTCCTTCTTCTCGGTCTCGGGACTCGAATCGTCGGTCGGGATGAGGCAGCCAAGGCAGCAGGCTGAACACTGATACTTTGTACGTTCTTTGATTACCTCGGATTTACTCCCCTCGTTTCTGTTACTTCGGGATTGCTTCCTCAACCTCTGCTGTAGTACTTCAGCACTGTCTCCCTCTCTCTTCCACCCTTCACCCTTGTCACTCGAGCGCTCCTTCCCTTATACACAGTTTCTCTTTCTGCATCCTCGCGTGCATCCTTTCTTGCCCTTTAAGGTGGTTAAATACAAAGATGGATAGACTTGAATAAAGGGATGACTTGACACATTGTAACCTATGCCTGAAGAAAAAAAATGTTTTCGATCCGCATCCTGCGCAGCTTCGGGTTAACGCTCAGGGGGTTAACCCGGCGCCCGATTGCGCTTTCAACGTTGACGCGAGTTCGTCCAGCCGTGTAAACGCGCCGCCAGGCGATACGCGGCGAAAAATCCATACCGAGTGTCCGGCGCGCACCGAAATCTGCATATTATGAAAATTCGCCGCATGAGCGCGAGGGGCTGCAGCGTAGCGCGGCGTTTCGAAATAAATGTCCACGCTGATCAAATTTAAACGTAATACTCTATAAATTTACATCGCGCGCGGCTCGCCTGCGTAGTTTGCCCGCGCGCGACTTCACGCTCGACGAACAGCCCATCGCGTATTCGCACAAATTTATCGGAAGGATCGACACGATCGCGTACATCGCAAATATTTATAA
>NW_011627100.1:547257-591789 GCF_000204515.1 Acromyrmex echinatior | reverse complement strand
TCCTCCTCCTCCTCCTCCTCCTCCTCCTCCTCCTCCATCTCCTCCTCTCACTAGCGAAGCCACCCACTGCGTCCCACTGTATCCCTCTCGTATACCCTCGGCTATCCTATCGCGTCTGGCTGTAGAACCTGACGAGCGCAATCGAATATTTGCGTTTAGGTAGGCACATCGACGCGGAAAATGCTATCTTTGTCAATTAATTCAACCTGTTGTCCCAGGTCAGCCGCGTGGGCTTCGGCCTACTACATACTTTATCTCCTTCTCTCTGCAGATGCTCTCTCTCTCTCTCTCTCTCTCTCTCGCATACATATTATATATTTTCACGCCATCCACCGTACCTGCACGAGATGCAAAAATTGACGGTTTCGCAGATCACTAAATACGAGAAAGAAAAATTATTCTGAGAAATATTACAGAACCTAAAAAGCAAAGTCACAATGAAAGTATATAGAATGAAGGTGAAGAATACGTTTAATGTCTGAATCGATAATAAACAACTTTTATTTACAGTGCGAAACGTAACGTTCAATGGATAAAATAATGATAAAATAATTTACCTACAGATTTCCCTATAAAAATACAACCTGTATGTCTGTACGGCATATCGGACAAGTAACTAAGGTAGGTATGCCTGGATTTTTCCGATGGCAACATTCCGGAAGTCAAACCGGATCTTCGCACCGTTCTAACGACTCATAAATTCGTCGAGTCGGTGGTATCGGACAGTTCCCAAGCGGATTATCGGGGCGCCATGCTTACGTAGGTGCGTGCGCAATTAACGACAGTGAGCCGAGTATAATGAAGACCGGTCGAGCGTAGTCGGACCAACGCCTGCGAGAGAGGAGAGCGGCTGCTGGTACAAGCGAGATGATAGAGACCAGTTCATTAGCGACACTCACGACTCGCCTCGGAGACATCTATTTTATTTATTTGCTTATTTTTCGCTCCTTCGTCCGCTTCGTTCACGCGTTCACCGTCCTCGATCGGCTAACGTGAATACGCTCGGCTGTCCCGTTTTATTTCTTGACCAATCTCGCTCCATTCCCTTTAAATCTTTTTTTGCCATCCGAATTATATGAAGTATTCGGGAGTGAATACTATAAAAAATATTTTAGCTCACAAGTGTGCTAAATTTGGATCTCTTTTTTCGTCAAGAATTTTCGAATACAAACTTTTATTTAGGGTAGATTCGCAAATGTGGTTTTGTCAAATGCAATGGTAGATTAATACAATTGGATATCGTTTAGAAGTCTCGTTAAACGCTTTTTACGCCTCTAGGAATAATTTTATAGGATTACTTTTTTTTTTAGTCTATAAGGGGGGGGGGTACCTACATTAATTAATCTTTAAAGGCTCTTAAGAGAGCTTGAATGCTTTCATGAATCTTAAACAATGACCACTGCCGAGAAAGGAAAATCTACAAGTGTGTTCTTTAGAGGGGACGAAGCATTTTTCTCTATCCTTAGAAAAAGAGAGAGAATAGATCTTTAAAATAACTAAAACGCGAATACTTACTAAAAAGGACTTGCTAAAAGTTTAAGATCAATTTTGAGAAATAATATTAGAGAGATAAATTATCCCGCACGATATTATTTACAGTCAATGTTGCAGCTTCAACAGTTATAAAACGGACACTTCGTTACCGTCGTTGCGGTATTTCGTTCAGAATTGAATTCACGGAGGATGCGGGATCCTCCATTGGCTCGATTTAATAGCCTACCGCGTGTCCCGACGAACCACGTCCTCATCGTTCGCTCGGCTTTATTCGCGAGTAGCCGTTTAAGCGGCTAACTGTATAAATGAGAGAAACAGGATTCTGCGGGACGCAAGAAAGAGAGAAAGAGAGAGGAAGAAAGGAAAGGAAAAAAAGCCCACCACCATCAACGTCGCCGCCACCGTCACCGCCGCCGCCGCCGCCGCCGCCGCGTGGAAACCTGTCCCTAATTGATAGGAAATTCCTGTGTGCGAGTACCTGCGAGATTTTTCAGCGCCCCTAACAGGTTGGAACTGGATACTTCGCGACGATTTGTAATCCGCGCTGCTCGTTCGCGGCCAGGGCCGTCCTCTTGTCATGCGATGAACCTGAATCTAGCGAAACAAACCCGAGTTTTTTCTCACCGTGCGAGAACTTTAGGTCTGGTTTTTTTTCTGTGACTAAACTATTATACGTTTTTTGGAATTTAAAGTGAGTTAGATATTTGCCTTTGATATTTGACGAAAGCAAGAAAGAGAGTTCTAGCGCAATCTAGTGCAGGAATAAAAAAAAACTTTTATCTATGTTATTCGACGATGTAAAAAGTTACAAAGCAAAGTGTAGAGAAGTGACGCTCAATTGGATTAACAATAAGTTAATTAAATTCATTTCGCGACTAATCACTGATAAGAGAGTCGACGACATATTTGTAAATTCATAAATAGTCAACTCATTTGATATTTTTTTACGTTGCGCTCAGATTACAGACAGGAAGAGTAATATTCAAGAGAAATTGATGCAATCGTTAACGCATTAAGAGACGATATTTTTAAGGCGCCGCGGTAGCTCCAATTTTACGACATACATTTTGTAAATTAACCGGCTGCCATCTAATTGGCCTTTAATTGGTCTCGTAAATTATAAATAAATGCGCATTAAAGGACGAAAATAAACGTACTTCTCTGTGGATTGGCGCAGCGGGGGGTTCGCGAAATTTCGCTAAAGTCCTCGTAAAAAACGTGAACTTTTGATAGTTCGCTGGATCGGTCCATCCGATCATTTTTACTAAATACGCGATCCGCAAGATTTACACCGCCAATTAGCTGTGCCTCGCGCATAATGAATTTACATTAATGCGCGCCACGATGAATTAATCACAATCCGTGCGAAATGCGCTTAAATCAGAGAAGTCTCACATTAATGCGATTTGCTCGAGATTTTTTCTCGAACGGAGAAACGTGAACCGGGAAATGTGAATTATTATAAACGAGCTGGAGTTTAGAGTTCTCAAATGAATGCATTAACTATATTTTAATATTATCGTTAAAAAATAACTAGATTTATGTTTTACGTTAGGAAAATAAATAATTCATTGTTAGAGCAACGGCAATCCAATCCCTTAAGTTAAATAACATTTTGTTATTTCTAACTTTTATATACGTGGCGATCCAGTTCTGTAGTTAATTTCAAAATAAAAAAACGTCATATTAACGTATGCATTTAGTAAATAATAAATTAAATTTCAGCCAAATTTATTATATTTTCTTGAGTTGAATTGTTTAACTCCATTGTTTTAGCACCTATAGAAATAATTAGAAATAATTCAAATTGAATGTAATGTGACATATAATTTGACATTATGAATTTAACAATGTTGTTATTATATTTGTCGTACTTGTCATTTTTCTACCTCTCTCTCTTTCTCTCTCTCTCCCCCTCTGTAATAAAAATAACCAAAAATAATGTTTGTAGAAGGCTCAAAGATTTGTACCGAATGAAGCGCGAACGATAATCCCGCTGGGGTAAAGCAACGGTAAACTAATTTTTTCCTGGAGCGCAGCACGAACGTACCCGTCTTTATGGGTGTTTCCGATGACGTCTACCAATTTTCCGCACGCTCACATGAAACGACGAGCGAGTACGTCACTTCATGACGGGAGAGTCGTCACATTCGGCACGTTCGCGCAAGAAATATTACTGGCGTCGTTTTCCCCAAAAGTGGATTGAACGAGAGGGAGCTATTTCGTGCCCGGCGGCGTCTCCGTGCGTCATTTTTACCAGGCAGTTCATGAAAAGCTGAGCGATATCAACTGCCGACCACGAACACGGAATCGTCGCGTCGCGTCGCGTCGTCTCCGTCGAGTCGGTGGCTGCGAAATTGAGGCGCGTTTTCTCTCGTGGCGTGTATGGACAATGACGAGAATCGCACGCGTAAATAAATAAAGATTATCAATTTGCAAAGTTGGAAGAAATTCTAGTAATATTGACCCAATGTATCCCCAATGCTAATGTTTATTGCCAGGTATTGCCAATGAATTGTGCTACTCGAAAACAAATCTTAATATATTAGGTTAACATCTTAATATATTAGGAACGCTAAAAAAGGGCAATTCCGGACGCTAAAAAAAATTGGCTCTTTCCGGAAAGATATCTGGAAAAAGTAACTGAAACACGGACAGACGGAAACTCTCGGCTTCGCGCGGCCAACTCTCCCGGAGATGGAGTGCGCTTAGCGGGTTTGCGTACCCTCGGCTCTCTCACCGATAACACAATAGCGTACAGTCAGGAGGCTGTCAGACGCACTCTCGTATCGCGCGAATAAAAGTGTATTAAAGCTGTCAACCGCATTCTCGTCGATTAACCAAAGGAATGCGAGAAACACTTGGCATATTCATATAACATTTTTGTTTTATTCGCGATATCTGTTTTGTATAATAATTCATGTTTCAAAACGTGTTGTATTAAACACGCAGAATTTTACATTAAATGTCTAAAGTATCGTGTTGAAAAATCATTGAGATTTTTTTAGAGAAACGCGCCGCAAGTTTCACACACACACACACACACACACAGAGTCAATCGCGGCACAAGCTGCATAGATCTCAAATACATTGTACAGTCGCGCGAAAAAAAAGCGCAACGAGCAAAAATCAGCGAAAATCCAGACTCCAGAATGCGAAAGTCGCTACGTGCTCGTAACGAAGGCTGCGCGGTGTCATTCATCGTGGCTTTTCCGGCTGTTTATCGCGATAGTCTGGCGAACGGGAAGCGGCACAATGGCTGTACACGAATGGAACAAAGAGTCGACACGACGGGACCAGGTATCGCCAGGCGTTGCCCGTTGTATCGCCCTCGTAACGTCGTTCGCGGGCGTCGGGAGTGATAAAGAGACACCGCCGCGGTGGCTGCAGGCAGGGTGAGACGAGTAGCGAGGTAGGGTTCGACGTGTGTTCGCACGCAGAACACAAAACGACCGCGAATCGCAGTTATAGCCCGATAGATCCAAAAAACGCGTTTCGGCTCTCGTAATCGCGCGCCGCAAACGAGCACCCAGCTCAGTTCGTCCGCCGAGAGAAAAGACCTGGCGAGGAAACAAAAACGAACGAGCCAATCGCGCACGGTGGCAATGACGCGACCGTCATCCGGCCTCATTCTTCGACACTAGAACTATAACGAATTCGTCCTCCTCTTACAGAAATTAATGAATAGCCTCGAGTAAATGTGTTAAAAAAAAAACAGCATTTTTTTTACATATTATTGTTGTTACATAGAGAGAATGTCATGGCTATGAATGTAATTAGTTTGTCGTAACTTTTACAAAACGGAGAATTCATAGAACGGTTAAAAAGAGATCGTTGAAAGAAGGATATTTAATTGAGTGCCATTTAAAATCATAGTGTAAAGTCTTCATAGACGGAAATTTCCTTATGAAAAATATGGCGCTTTCCACATCCAGAGCTCCTGTGGGCGTCGAATTCCACACTTACAATTCAAAGTATTTAAAAAAAGCACGTATTTTTTGACAAATTGTAAAATACAGTGATTTTAAGTGATTTGACAAAAAACAGTATTTGGCTAGGGTAGAAATATATGTAGAAATATATTTCGCACATCCAACAAAAGAAAAAAAATTTGGATCAAGTAGTCATAGTCACACACCCCAAAAAAACTCGAAAGTCTTCGTCGCTGCTTAAAGTCTTTATCGAATGAAGCATTTCTTATGCGTGTACATATCTAAAAGCATTCTGATTTTAGATAACAATAATAATTAAAAAACAAATCTTGTCGAAAGACGAGATACACACGATTAATCGCATTTTCTTTCGAAACTTAAGTTTATTTTGAAACTCCCGCTCTTCTTGATTTCTTTAGAGAGAGCCGAAGCTACATTACTGAACACGTGAAAAAGTTATAGCACGGACGCATGGAGAGATACGCGTAATAAAACGCAAACTTTTGCACGGCAGGCATCGCAGTGGTGAACACGCGCTAGCCGATGAATGCGAACACGACCGCTTGTATATACAGCGAAACTACGTTATTGTTTCGCAAAACCGAGGTTTGCGCGATTGATCCGCGAGTCGAGATAACTGGCGTTCCTATAGGACCAAGTCCTGCTGCAACGATATATCGTCGACGTGATGTTATGATTATATTCGTAGGTATTAACGATAGAAACTCAGATACACGTAATAATCTAGTTATTTTCAATCTATACAACTTCGCACGACGTAATTCTAATGCAGACCTACAGCGATTAATTCACGAAACGTAAGAATCTCTATATCATTTCTTTTTTTTTCCGGAACAAGTTCTTCTGCCGTTTGAAAAATTATTGGACATTATTGGAATTTATTCGTTCCTCTCTCACGTGAACGAAGAAGTGAACGTGAAGGAGAGCAAGATTGCCTAACAAGTTTTTCGTCGGATGTAATGCAGCTGGATGACCGCCGCTTGCGTGGCAATCGACGATATAAATAAGAATAGCGTAAATCCTGATCATCATTGGTCACCCAGCTTCACTTAACTGCCTCTCAGTGCAGTGGCAAATTATTATTTATCGCACGATTCCAAAGATCGGTGGCGAGAAAAGCTTAATCAACGGACGGAACGAATGTACGGGATCGTAAATTGTAGCTTCGCTCGCGATCTCACTCGCTTTATATTCTTCCCTCGTCGCTCCCCGCGATCGAATTCATATTCGGATTATGTGATCTGTCGAATTCGAATACCTTCAGTATGACAATCTGCTCTCGATGATGTATTGTTGAATCTATACGCCAAGGTCTAAACGTGCGGGACATCTTGCTTGTCGGCGGCAACGACCGCAAATGTGGGATCGCTGTGCAATCGCGATAGGAGAGGATAGAAATCGGCTGAACCACGATGGCTGGATATTTCCGGAATTCGCAGGTGATTGCCACAATTGTGGCCTCCGATAGCCACAAGCCTCGTTTGGCTTCGATGAATTCAACGAGAGATACAAGGTGGTACACGTGGTTTTACATAAGTATTCGTGTACGTCTTATTTATCCTATGGTAGAACGGTCGACTTGAAAGAGAAGAGAATGTGACGGTCGGTGTAATATAGAGACAGAAAGAATAGATCGTGAAATAGGAGCACTTACGTTCGCAGGATTTATTTCGGGTTAAGCTTTAAAGACCGATTCTGTCCGGTTTATGTATGGGTCCGCGATGGCCGGCCGGAGCGGGAAATATCGTCCATGAAAAATTTACAGCGCGCGGTATGCCGGCACCGCGCAATTTATTTCGTCATTTATAGTCGTCGAACTACTCCGTGATTCCATTCGTGGGACAATTATCGTTGCTCGACTTGCTCTTTTCAACAGGTTCATCTGCACTTTGTGCGTACTCAACATTTCCGGTTGATCGTCGGTTAATTTTTCACAATGTAGGCAGTTGGAAACGGGCTCTTGGCTAGTGATCGATGAAAATTCACGTTAAGCGGGATCGAAAATCTACGGGGGGGTTCACTGGCTGGCCTATTACGAGCCTTTCCGAAACAGTGGCGTACGTGAGGAATGGATCGTACGTGTATAACCGCGTTGTGGTCTGCGAAGAACCATTGTATCGATTGACGCGGTCATGAAAAATCGAGTTTACGATAATAAACGCAGCTTACGACGATCGCATATAATTTGTCCACAACGAAACAGAAATGATGCAGAACCGTGGAGAATTTGGAGCGATACGTAAAATGACAGAATATGGGAAAAAAAAAAACGAGAAAGCGCATGAGCGAAAGTGAAGCGTAATATACAGGGTATTAAAAAAAATTTATTCATTCAACACATTTATATAGTAAATAATACACACGATACTGAACCTTAAGTACTAAGTAAAAAAAAAGCCTTAGTGTCATACCGTTTAGGTTGAAAACCCAATCGTTTCTAAGGTATAATATATATAATTTTGTATATTAGTATCATAACTGATGACTTATTGACTCTTCTACGTGTTATAGACGTGAAGATTTATCTCAGCGTTCACAAACCGCATTCTGAATGTTCTGATTCAATTTTGATTCACACTTGATAATGAAAAATTTCAGCGGAAATGAGTAAGTTGATATCAACCAATCAATTACGATTGAACGAAAGATTACCTCTCATTGGACTTAAAAATTCTCTCAAATAAACTATCATTGCTGCTCATTTCAATTTCTCTCTTTTCACGTCATATATAACACGTACGTGGAAGAGACAATAAGTCAATTTTTGGACTAACGTACAAAATTATTTATATTTGTCTCAGAAACGGTTGAACTTTTGACCTATGTTCGCTAAGGCTTTTTTTACTCGATATGGTGCGTACTATATGTACCCATATGCTGAATGAATTTTTTCAACACCCCGTATAACGATACGGAACGCAATGAAAGAGATGGCGCATTACTCCTTTTGTTCAATTATACCGCAACGTGATAATAGTCGGTAAACTCGCTGTATTTTATACGTTGCAATATTTGCTGATACTTAAATACGAGCTCTTGCATTAGTTTATTGTCATCGTCATACACCGGTAAATTCTTTAAAACCGGGCTCGCAAAGCTCGTCCGTGCATTGCCGTGTAACGTGTATATGAATTTTGAAGTAATTCTAGTCCTTACTCGGAGTTGTAATTCCTGTAGTAGATTTAATTAAGATAATGAGTTCGTCGTGTACCGTATAAAATCTCGTAAAGCAAAAGTCCTTATTAAAGAGTACCGGTGGAATAGCTCTGTGTTCGATGTCGAGAATAATTGAGGTCTAGCTGTCGCGAAAATGGCTCTTGCAAACGAGACATCTTAGTTTTCACAAAATATGCTAGCGTCTTTAATTAGCACATCGCGCCTCCGTATATATTTTCAGTGAGAAATCTCGTTTCGCGTAGTAAGTCGTGGCATTTTCCTACATCCTTGTTTCTAGATGACAATTGCATTTAAAGGATACACGATCATTGCGATTTATCGGCGGCGTTGATGGATAATAAGTCCGCTAATTAATGCCAAAAGCAAGCATCGCGAGTAATTATAAATTGATTTAGTCGCCAGGACAATATTTCAAATGTAATTTGAAATTAATTTCTATATGACTCGTGATTTAAATTTATAATCCTATTCAATCGGGGGCTCTAGCCCCTGCGTTACTGCCCATTACCATTCTAATTTCGATGGCTCGTCGCATTAACACACATTTACCATCAACATAATAACAACGTGCACGAAATTACAAATTGTGGCGCGAATTAGAAGCGCAATATTCTTCTAAATGGAAAAGATGATATTACGTAAAGTATTTCAGCAATTCTAAAAGCGATTGATCAATGTTAAATCTAAAGCACACTTTTTTTTTTTATTATATCAAATAAAAAACTGGATTTTTGTCAAATAAAAATTCTAATTCCTCTCTTCGCATTTTCTAACTTGAAAATAAATTGGATTCGAGGGAAGACTTCATGGCGACTATCGATTTCTATCGTGCGTATCTGATCGCTTTCAAAAGTAATAACGATTATCAGAACTCAGAGAGTTGGCTATCAAATTCGATCCCGTGTCACCTGACCAGCTGCCATTGCCTCATTAACATATAAATTAGACGCCGCGCATCGAGACTTGCTCTTCTTTTTTAAGCATGACACTTTTTTCTCCGGGTTGAAACACGGAAACTATGATCGGAAAAGCAAAAGGATCGTTTTATTTTCAAAGTGGACTAGCATGTGAATAAAAAAATATTTTTTATTCCGACAATTTTTTCTAGTGACATTTATATAAAACGATATCTTCTTACGTTTCATATTCGAGCAAATATCGCAACTGAATCGCGTCAATGACGAAGTAATCAGCCAATTATCGTCACAATCGATCTTGGGAAGTCAGACTCGCCGCGGAACGATTTTACGAGGGATTTAGTAGGCGATAAAGAGTCGAAGATAAAACCACCCTCTTTCCAAGCTCCGACAAAAATCGCTCGTCGACGGAGCTGAAAAGGGCCGATGCGACGCGACGCGACGCGACGCAACGCGACGCGACGTCCCGCGCCGGTAGGGTAGCTGCCTCCAGTACCGGCACCTAATCAAGCAATAACTATTTGTCAGTTCCCCGGGCAACCTAAATCCAAGCTAATTCGACATCCGTGTCGGACACAGATTCGCTATCGGGTATCTCTTTCTATCTGGACGACAGCATATTCGCATTAGCCTGCCCCGCAACCCACGCTCGATCGACTCTCTCGACCACCGTCAGCAGTCCTCCCCCTCCTGCCCCCTCCACGGCCACCTACCCTTCGCCCGCCACCATCATGATTCTCATTCACTCCCTCGATCGCCCTCGCCGCGTCTCTCTCTCACTCTCTCTCTCTCTCTCTCTCCCGCTTTCCGCTAAGTACGCCATATACTCGCGCGCGCGTCACACCATAGGACGAGATCTCGACACGATTAGGGCGGTACTCAATTCGACGTTTCGTCGATTCGGTCCTTTCTTTCTCCTCCACCTTTACGCCCCGAATCCGCAGCTCGAGTGAGTTTTTCCTCGGATAAGCGTGGCAACTCTTCCTCCCGCTAAGCGAGCGAGCAGGATTTTCTGCGGACGAGTCGAACGGGCGGGAGGAAATGGCTTTCGATTCGGGGACGGGTTCACTTTGTTAATGTGACAAATCGAGACTTCGCCGACTTCGAGGGGGAGTCGACCTGGCAGTACGTTGCGCAGATCGCTGCGGGAATCCACGAGGAGAGATTCCCGGAGAGAGATTCGCGTCTCGACCTGAACGCCAGCCGAGCGAGCGCGTTCATTTTTTGATGCTTCGCGGGAAATACGGATAATGGATTAGATCGATGCCCGGTCTATGTATAAGAACGCTGAGAAATGAGAAGTCTGAAATTTCGTCTGAAAAGCACCGGTCGATCTCGGACACGATTAGGACACGCGTACAGACGGTTGCCAGAGAAATTTGCATTTATTTCGCGCTGACCGACCATTACGGCCGCGCATAAGTCGAATAACTTGAAATGGTACCACGAAAGAGTCAGTCCGGACGATCGCCAGTCCGGAGCCGAGTGGAAGCACTGAAAGACGAGAGATCGTCGTCGTCGTCGTCGTTAGTCATTCCCGCTTGAATATGCGTAGAATAAGATCTCATAGGAGAGAAACCATCTGTCACAATGCCGTGCTCAACGTCGCGCTATATAGACACTCGATAATTTATCGCGTGACGAGAATCAGTTCCGTCAACTTTTTTCTCCCGATACTAGTAAGTCGCAGAGCGAAATAACCGAGAGATGATAATTCGTTACCAAAATAATATTTCGATAAATCTCGGCTAGAGACTCCTTTTCTACAACAGAAGCGATTCTACAGCCACGAGCAATTTTGTCAAAACGAGAACAAGGAAGGAGACTAAATATTCTGTCTCTTTTTAGATATGCTATCTAACTTGTACTACCTTACTCATTTTAATTTAACAAATAATGGAAATCAGGCTCTAATAAAAGTAAATGAACAAAGTAATATAACAGTCAACACAAGATGTTCAAGTGTACTTTAATTGCGTTTTATCCCATTAAAATTCATAAATGTTTCGATCCTCGGCTTGAATTCTCCTCAGTATACAAATTATATTTCAATGTAAATACGTTAAACCAATCGCTCACACAAATAAACTCACACAAATTTAAAATCATGCTTGGTCAATCTTTTGTTTACAAAAATAATCTCGTGTTAAATTTGTCAAAAATATAGGTCAAGATAAACTATCACATTAATTTCAACTTACTAAGTTGACAAAAACGACGGGCTAATCAAAAGTTTGTCATCTCGTAGCCAGACTCTGTTATAGACTCTAAGTTTCAGCCAAGATACGACAATACTATATGTATCCTGATTCTAATCCGAGATTTAATCCAAAAGAAGTGTTATCAGACGTGCTCGAATATAAATATAGACCCCTACATATATATCTATATATATACCTATGCATACCCGGAGATCCGATGGATGTCCCGAGTGAGTTCAATTAAGCCCCTATTACACTTTTACATGGGCCCGCATTAAGGCTCGCAGCTGGTCGCGAAGTCGGATATTATTTATCGGTTGACTTACGCCGAGCTCATTTGCCCGACAAAAGGGTCCGGAGAGGCTCTCTGAGATGGAGCAGGGCCATCATTGGCCGGACCCGAATGAGCCACGTTGGCGATTGGACACTCGCGCGCTCGCGCTCAGTCTCTCACGAAACGGTCGGACACCGCCGGCACGACGAGAGATGATAGAATATCTTATTAGTCGGACAATGGGCAATCAGAGACGCCATACAGCCTCTCTGTTAGCGGTCCAGTCTCCTCCGGCCGTACGTCTGTCTGTCTGTCTGTCTGTCTGTCTGTCTGTCCTACATGCAGCCCGTGGGCATCCAAGGCCGCCGGGCCCCACCGGTATACTCAGCACTGTCTCGATTCGCGAGTACCCTCGCGTCTTCGTCTTCTTCCTCGCCTTTGCGCAGCAAACGGAGTCCCGTACAAATTAAAAGCTCGAGATGATACATATTTCGTTAGCCTAGTTATCGCCAAAGAATCGATCGACTTGGAATTCTTGAAAATCGTCGCGAAGGCGAGGAGAATGATAGTACTATTTAAACACTAACGATAATTACATCAGGACTCTCGAATTTTTAACAATACGATAAAATAAATATAATAGGCTAATGAGAGTTAGCTACGATAAACGGCGCAATTATTTAGTAAACAATACTCAGATATTGGATGTCTTCTTTATTTTGAACGTTTAGCTCACATGTCCATAATGCCCAAGTCACTCGCAAATTGACAAATGCAACGTTGTTAATCTAATGTTTTTTTAAAAACAAAAATCTTATTAAAGTGATATATGCGTAAACAATTCAAATGATTTACCATCACGGAACATGAAGCATTGCACTGAAGCTTGAATATATTAAAACTTAAAGAATTGTTAAAATCAAATATAAAAATCACATATTCGTAGAACACACGTGATATGTATCAGATATGAACTATTCTTGTAGTAAGAGGCCACGCAGTAAATATTAAGGCAAATTTGCAAATATGACGAACAAAACACATGTATATAGTTGTTAAGTCAAATCGATAACATTAACCGGTATTATTTAACATTTGACGTAATTACGAAGTATAATGAGATTACTATATGTCGGTGACTTCTTTTTTATCCAGAAATAGATGATCCGTAATGAAAGAGCAATTTTGAAGAATCTAAAAATTCAGGTTAGATAGAGACCAGACCTAAAAAATAATTGTATCGGATTATCAAAATAAATTAGATAGGACGATAAATTTGATTGATTGCTAGAATATCAAAACATTTTGCAGCATTGCTTCATCACGCTTAAGATTCCTGCAAAATTATTTTGATAATTCAACAAAATTATTTCCAGATCTAAATTTTTAGATTCTTCGGCAAAAGTGCTCTTTCAATGTCCAGAAACCATCGTCGATGTTGTTTGAATATATTATATATCATCACACGCCCGTTGCTTCCGTATTTATTTACTTGGATAATACACTCACGACACTTAAAATATACATACATTGATTTATTCGGTACTCTGAACTTATTGTCGAATTCGACGCACTTCTAAAGACTAAAGTCCGTGCTTCGCGATGATCAATGTATTATTCGTGATATATTTAAATGTTTAAAGGATAGAATTAGAAAAAGATGAAAAGTAAGTTGAACCGAGATTAAAATTAATCTATATTAGTAGAAGCGAGCATAAGATATTCAATTGGAACAATATCCAGTTATATTCAATTGCCGATTCATTCGACTGATCCTTCCGCGATTACCGAGAAACAAAACAATGGATGGTAAACATGGTGGACAAAAGTGTTAATGATTATCCGAACATCATAACAGCTGTTTTCCATTAACACAAGTGAAACTGAATCTTAAGCGAGCTAGTATCTCATACTCGAATCAATTACTTTGGTAAAAAGTTATTACATGACAACACAAGTTCATAACCTTACTTTTAAAGTGAATTTACGAAACTCATTAAAGCACACGGTCTCGATCTTATACACATTATAGGTAAAAATTCATGAGCTGAATGTAAAAGAAACGCGCATTCAGCTGAGTTGTGACGTCACAAATAAGAATTATCTGAGAATCATAAATGGAAAGCAACCGTTAGTCATTCATCCGTCGCGTAAAAACAAAAAATAAAATAAAATAACAATATATTTAAGGCCAGTATTCACATAGTCGATTCTTATTTTAAGACTGTCTTAAGTAATTTCTTAAGACGCTAATGCGGCCCTCTGGGCGGTAGTCATAGTCCGTTTTTATTTCAAGATTGTCTTAAGTAATGTCTTAAGATGCTAATACGGTCCTCTGATTGGATTATGACATCTTAAGACTGTACTTAGGGCTCCTGAGTAGTCGCGACATGTTGGAATCGAGGAATGACAAGTTAATTTATGCTGCGAGTCATTTATAAATAAAGACAATTTGGATAAATCTAAATGACGATAAATCTAAATGCTTTAAAATACCTGCAAAAATGGACAGAAACTATTCTTTTCTCTCTTAATAATCAGTAAAAGGCAGGTAAAGTAGAGCCTAATTTCGGGCAGAAAAACACGGTTTGAACAGCTGTTGAAATGAATGAAATATATGCTTTTACGTATAAAATTCCAGGATAACTATAGTTTCTGCCCACTTTTAGGACTTTCATAAGTACGAGACACGTCACATTTTCACAATTAAGCAAATAATAAATAATATACAGAAATAGCATACAGCACAAATTTCGTCGTCAAAACGTCATTTTTCCACGCGTACAAGTTCAGCCATTTATTGTGACGAGGCGCTGTACACGTACACACACAAGCACGAGCCCATGTATATACCGATTGATTCTGAATCGCATGCTGACTATTCAGGAGCCTTAAGCAATCTCAAATATAAGAATCGACTATGAATACCGATCTCTGATTGGTTCGTGACTTTTAAGACTATACTAAAGACGGTCTTGAATATAAAATCTGACTATGAATACCGGCCTTAGAATTTTAACCGAGACCCAGGCCATCATGCAATCTCAAAGAAATACTCACCGATCGACGAGAGTAATTCCAAACTGTCCAACTGCACGTACGAACTGTCCTCGGTTGATACATCATTATTCCAACACTTACCGATGCTTCTTAATGCACATACGATACCGATCGGATGTGAGGATAACTAAACGACGCGATACGCTCGGAATGCACGAACAACAATGGCGCGACGAAGCACGATGGGCGTCGAGTATCGAGAAACGCAATGGATCTATGATCGAGGACTCACTGCGACTGAATCACTGCGACGATGAGCGATGTTCTAGATTCGGCACTCGACGGCGTTTGTCTCGCGTAAGATATTTGCCTCCGATGTGTAAACGTCGGAAATCTAGAACGATTTCAATACGGCATCGATGTGCGACGCGACACGACTGTCAATGCGACCGCCGTGAACTTAGGCGACGTCAAGGGGGTGATCACGTGATCACACTTTCTTTCGGTTTTTAAAACAGGCGCAACGTGAGCTTGAGATTTGTTTTTTGTCCTTTTTCTCCTCCTATCTTTGGATAATTAATTAATCCGCCTGTCTTATTTTAAATGTAGCGTCGCAGAACTGCGAAAAATAGACACAATTAATGCATAAATTATAAATTTAAATTCGGATTTCGAGCAATTATACTCAATGCCGTGTATTTATTTTTATCGCAAATAAATGGCACGTATAACGTGGAAAAAATAAGACGTTCTTGTGACTGTTTTATTATTGTTGATCATTTTATCAATTGCTATCATAATATTGCTTTAAAAAAAGATAAATGAACGTTAAAGAAGTGATTTATATGTAATATATTATTTTTGTATGCTCAATACACCGTATGCGATATATCACCTGACAGTGTTTCGATCTGATATTTCACCCGTCTGATATTTCACGATGTCCGATTTACGGATATCTCGATCGAAAAAAACTATAAAAAAAATAAAATTCGAGTATCGAAAGTATAATATAACTAACACCACGCGAGACCCACATTCGCATGCGAGACATTAATTTTGGGAGATATCGGCTGCATTCAGCAGAAAAAGCAGCTTTGCTTAAGATTCATTAATATGATTGGTTTATACGGTTAAATCCAATGAGGAATTAAAGGCAAGACCAATTGTATTATAGAATTTTACAACCATCGTATTAAAGATCTTTACAACAGTTGCAAAGCTGCTTTTTCTGCTGAATGCAGCTATTGGCACCTGACTGTTCGCGAGCAAGCTGTGTTTCAAATATGAATCGCGATACATACATATCCACATTCATGACGCTATCCTGAAAATTTTAAACGGTTATATCTGAATGGATATTATTTAAAAAAGTTCAATTCAATACTAGAAATTACTTATTTTGTGTGTTAAAAACACTGAATAACAAGCTCTAAATATTTAAAATAAGTAATTACTGGCTGCATTCAGCAGAGATAGCAGCTTTGCAATGATAAAATTTTTTCGTATGATTGGTTTATACATTTAGATCCAGTGAGGAACTAAAGACAAGATCAATCATGTTAAAGAATCTTACAATAGTATCAAAGCTGTTTCTTTGCTGAATGCAACCACACACAACCACTACCTTCCAGTATTTCTGTAGAGGACCACTCCAGGTTGAGTTGAGAAATTTCACCCAGCGTGTCATTTTATTCTTGTATTATGTCTATCTAATGAACGATAAAAATAGAATGACGCACTAGAATGGGAGCACAGTCTTGCATAACGCATAATGCATAATGCATAAGAAAATGAACCAATCAAAGTCCTTCATTTTCTCCCTTTCTATGAAATAAAAGACTCTGATTGGTTGATTTCCTTATGCCTTATGCGTTATGCAAGAAACTGTGCTCCCATCCTAATAAAAAATTTCTTCCAATACATCCGACCGCGCGTTGGTAATGCCGTGTTTGAATGGGGGAGAATGTTTACGCGATTTTGATAATATTTATATCAAGATGCGCCGTAAGGATGGTAATGCGTCTAAATTCCGTTAAAACCGTATATGGGTGCCTTTTCATGCTGACGCTCGACGCTCATTTGTAGCGTTAAAACATATCATGTGATAAAAATCGACGAATATCAAGTGATAACAAGCGTCAATTTTTATTACGTGACCTATTTTGACGCTGCAAATGAGTTTCGAGCGTCAGCGTGAAAAGGCACCTTCAAAAAGCGCGCGATGCGTATCTACTTTCTCGCGCGCGCTACAGCGCCTGAACGTCACGCGTGACGTCACAGTCATCATCCGTTCGCGCGTTTTTCGCGGAAATTTACCACGCAACTCATCCTTCCGTCCGCGCGTAGAGTAAGTCGCCCGTCCGAATTGCGTATTATTTGTATGTATATTGGCGATCGGTGCGTATGGGAGACGCCGTGTCGAGTGAGTGACTGTCGCGGTACGTTGGACAAGTAATCGTCGATCGATCGTGATCGATGGTGATTCGTCGGGATATTCGATGGTGATCCGTCACCCGTCTCGCGTGTCCTGTCGAGCCGGCGTCGTTCGTAACTCCACTGTAAGTACATTTCATATTTCTTTGGTCCATTCGAGAGTACAATATCGCGAGCGTAAATAATCGTGGAGTACAGAAAAGATCAACCAGCGCTCGTCATGACGCATCAGTCAAAGTAAGTTGCAACGCCCATTTCGAGAACCATCTTCGCGAGTGTTTTGTCTCCCGTTTTTTATTTTTTTTTTTTTTACTTAAAATATACGTGAGAGTGACCTGTCGGATAAATCGAGCCATAAACGTCGTTTCTGGGCATCTCGCGTCATGTTAAGAGTCGCTGTGGTATTGTATGGCGAATTAGCGAGAGAATATGTGACGATGAAGCCAGTGGCATCGGTTTGAACATAGCCGTTAATCGTAAAAAATTCGTGTTGCTCCGTCATCTTGATGCGCCCCAATGTTTTCACTTTGGTCTACGTTCCAAAATTTCCTCTCCGTGGAAAATTTTACTCGATGTATATAGTGCACGTAACGTATACTATAGCATATAGAGTAAAATCTTGCTCGGAGAGGAAGTTTTGGAACGTAGCCTTAATTTATTGGTCCGAAGTGCGTCGCGAATGTAATCGCGAGTTCCGAAGAAACGATTGACCGTTGTATCCGACGCTAAGGACGCCATTACGCGTTGATACGTTGTAACAGTGTTCATTGTCCACAGTGTCGTGTGAGGAATGGACGATCACTTAATCCACTAATCCACTAATTAGCACGCGTGTCACGTCGCTATCGATAGAGTAGTTTTCTCAACCGAGTGTAACTCGCGAATTCTTAACGGTCGCAGGTGCGTCGCGAACACGATCAGTCGAGATGGTCGAAACTATCTTCTTAAATCGAGTGTGATTATTTCCACGCATTTTGTATGATTTCAGATTACGCGGGTAAATAAACGCCACAAATGCCGTATGAAACTGATAGCAATGCTGGATGCATCAGTTAGTATCTCTGGAAGCGTTTCGTCGTTTTCGCTCTTTGATGAAGTATTATATGTCTCAAGTGTGACCAGTCAGAAGATGAATAATGAAAACGGACAATTGTATCTTGAGATAAGCGTAATTGTGTGGGTTAGCAATCAGGAATACTGACATACAAAATTGACTCGGTTTTATTTACTTTAAATGTGCATTAAAAATCGTGCTATCATTAGACATATACAGGGTGAAAATTAGAAAAGAAAATTATCGACTGCACGCACGTTATAATCCAATTAGATATGAAGTCAATAATTTTCTCATAGGGTAAACAGTTGGTTCAACGACTCTGATTCACCCTGTATATACTTAATACATAATAAAGACCTTGCCACAATAACATAATTATATCGATAACATAAACATACGATAGTTCCATCAAGTGTCCTTTATGATTCGTACAACTTCGTAACTGTATATATGTTAAGTATGAACGTGCACAGAGATCAATTATATTAGTAAAAATGTATTTTTGATTGGATTTTTGAAGAAACCGATTTAAATTGTCTACTGCTTGCAAGTGCGTCGCGAATGTGAGCATTCGGGAGTGCCGAATAAATTAACGCGCAACTGTTATTTTTAACATTGTAATTTTAATGTATAATGTCCGGGAGTGCCGTATAAAATTACGCTAGTCCGTTAATTAGCGGTCACAATGTTTTTCCGATCAAGTCAGTGCGATTAAACTATCTGGAGCAAGGCAGTAATCGCGGAAAGACAATAGCAGCACGTCGAAAGGTAAAAATTTGTCTTTTGTCCCATCTTTCTACATACTATTTATCTCTCGTGAGGCATAACTGCTTCTTGTATTAGAACCTTTAAAAGTAACGTGAGAAAGAGAAAGAATTAGGAACATAATAATTTTAAATAAATTAATATTTTTTGCAAAATGCATCTTTAATGAAAATATCGTTTGTTACAACTTGGATTAATTTTTTAATCATTTTATATTTTTAGTGAAGAGGCCTGGAGGATGCGCCTTCTACTTCTCAGCAGCGTATCGGTGAATACAACTAACAGATTATTATTACACTGGCAAGAAGAAAAATGCTTGGTATTTGTCTTTATAATTGCATGATAAAATGATTATGGAGCTCTATATTTAAAGTTATTATTACTATAATGTTATTAATAATAATTGTATTTATGTTTCATAAAAAAATATATATAAAAAATGTACAAGTCGAAAAACAATTAAAATGTTATAGTCGGTTTTTGAAGTCAGCTATATATTTTTGTGTGTAGAACTATAAATACAATTTTTGTTACTAACATTGCAGTAATAACTATAAAAGTGTATCTCCTAAATATATTATAATTATTTTATTTTACCATGCAATTATCGTCACAAATGTTAAAAATTTTACTCTTAGTATAATCAATGTGTGAAATGCAATTGCGTCTTTCGATTATTATTAAAATTGCAATGTCCGCATTGTTATGAGAATAATTCAGTCAGGCAAATATAGCGACATTTAAAGAGTTAGGCTTCGGTATGATTATCTGTCACACATACGGCGCAAAAGAATGAGATAAAATCAAGACGCGTTTATACGACGGTAGCACCCCTTCATCAAAGTTACGGACGAACTAACCCTAGGTTTGGGGAACAAGCGCCCCAGGCGATCTCGGTGAGCGGTCTGCAATCTGATCCCGTGCGATCAGAAGAAAGAAAGAAAGAAAAGAAAAAGAAAAGAAAAAAAAAGCGCGTAACTCACTGGAAAAGCCAAAAATCCTCATTCGATCGCGATGTCCGCGTAATCGTGATAAAGAAATCGGAGTTCGTGTCCGGCTATCTTTCTCTCAGTTCGACGTGGTGCAAAATGCGAAGCCTGGAAATCTCCGCTCTTTTAACTCTATCGAGAATCGATCGTCGTATGTGTGTTTGTTTCGGCTGTGAGCGATAACGCGACGAATAGTGGACCGATCGTCACGACCAGTGGAAGCTCTAATCGAGGGCGATCTGTTCGCGTTCGCGTTGAGGAATCCCTCCAGGTTCAGGGGGCAGCGCCCTTGCTGCGCGTTAACTCTCCCCTGCTGCGTTTAGACGTGCGATGGTACGCCGGTTGACGAATGGATTCGGCGTGCCCACGTTCGCACACAGAACGATCACCTCCCCTTCTCCCTCCCACCCCCCTCCCCATTTAATCCGTTCAGTGTAATTTTCTATGGTATTTTTTTTTATAATGGAAAATACGTCTTAAAATTTTGCGGGACTGGTCACAAAGTGACCAGAATAAATTCTAACAATTTTATTTATTGCTTATCTTTTGCTAAAAAAAATTTGTTGCTCTGACTCGCAACAAATTAGCAACAAATTCTTATAATATATATATATACGTATAATCGTACTCAACAATAAGTAAGAATTTGTTGCTAATTTGTTGCTGAAAACACAATTACAACAATTATAACAATTTTAATAAATTTTAAATATAGAAAACATTACGATACTTGGAAAAAAGTATAGAGTCGATTTGTCGCAATTCCAACATTTCTCGTTAGTTTTAGCAGAATTCTATGCTTGACAATCACTTTTAAATATTTCGGCTGCTACTTTTTTTAAATTTTAGTTTTTTAGTACAAAAATATGAGGAACTCTTTTATTTTGATAAGGAATATTATACTATGAAACTATAGGAAGTGTCATTATTTTTTTATATTAATAGAATGTCGTGTAAACAGATCCATATAAATTTGGATTGTGAAGTTAGCATTCTATTAATATAAAAAAATATTGACAGTTCTATTAGCTCTCTTTTTTTCATAATTCTATGGTTCTTTATAAAAATAAAACAGTTTCGTATTTTTTTGTACTAAATTGGAAAAGTGTTGATGCTAATATTAACATCAACATTCAATCTGTTTTTTTTTATTCCTATACTAAATCGCAGATCTAGAGAATTTCCTCTTTCTCTTTTTTAAAAGAGAAAGAAACATTAAACATATATTTACTTTATTTTAAGTTCCAAAAGTATACACTAGTTCAGGTATAAAAGACAGATCTATGGTGTGAAGTTAAAAACTCCAGGTGTATATCAACATCATTGTAATGTGGATATACATCCCATGGTGTTAAAACCACACTATGATGTTAATATAAACACCCGGGGTTTTAAATTCACACCATAGGTCTGTTTTTTGTACCTGAACTAGTGTATACCTTTGGAATTTAAATTCACACTTTAAATTCCAAAAATATCCACCCCACGCTAGTATTTCTATCAACATCAACGCGATAAAAATTATATAAACACCGCATAATGTTAAATCTTTGTCTATGTTTTTAGAGTGATGATACAGTCTATCGATGAAGATCAGAATAACGTTTCGATTTCTCTAGTCTATTACATTGTAATAATAATAATAATAAGTAATTGCCACAAGATTTAATAATTGGCTATTTTGGAAGCAAATATAAGTTGGTCTGCCATTAGAATTATAAGTAGAATTATTATCTTTCGGCTTATTGAGCCAATTAGGCTAATGTATCGTTTTATGCGTCAGTCGTCATCACGACTGGCGGCAATAAACCGGCGGGTAAAGATTTCTCTCGATTTTATGATCGTATGCGCGCGCCTCGCAATGAAGCTGATGATCGGCGCGAGTGACTCGCGCATTCGAGGAAACTGTTTCGCGAGTATAAATCCCGTAATAGGATGTAATCCGCGGCGCGCGAACAATCAGCCTCGCGTGATACGATGCAATATATAAAAATGTGCGCCCGCGCGATCAAGATTAAGCGTACGGTACGTTCCTTATAAGCTTTAATCGAATTGATAAATCATCTTGGCTCTCTCCCTTCTCTCTCTCTCTCTCTCTCTCTCTCTCTCTCTCTCTTCCTTTTTAGCTCATTCACTGCCTAATATTTTTATTTTCGCGAGATTTCTCGCCATCAAATGAAATGTGATTAAAACTTCATTAAAATTGCATTTCTCCCGGAGACACACAATCGCGTTTAACCGTAAATAAATGTACAGACGTAAATAAATGTAACATTAAAGCTTGGTATATTTTTGGAATTGGAACGAATGTTTTTGAGTGAACTCATTGAACGATTGAAAAATATCTTGAAACCTCGCGAAAAAAATTTTAAGATATCGGCGTAACCGTAAGATTTTCAATTTCCTCGTTATCCTTACGAGCACGGTTCTGCCTCCACGACTATATCGAGCCCTCCTCCCTTTCTCCTACCGCTACGGGGCCGCTACGCAAGCCCCATTCATTAACGTAACACGATTTATCAATTAGCGTAAAAGGCAGCGATAGATAGTCGTTCTGATATGTTGCCCCGTTCTACTGTTGCGATCTTTCTCTCCCTTTCAGCCACCGTACAACTATTCCCTCCTTTTTTTCACACGTAATTTTCTTTCCTCTTCTATTTCTCTCTTGTATGACTTCTTTTTCTTATCACTGCCTTGCCCTTTATTTCTTCTTTGGAAATTTACTTTATTACATTAATTTTTCTTAAACTTGCATTTATATTATTATTAATCTATGAATTGCACAAACTAAGATATTGTGATGCAATGATTATAATGGATAACTACATAATTTTCATTAATAATTCTATGTTTAAATTATCCGAACCAGTCTCACGTGATCTCGGTTTGAGTTACAGTTGTTTTAAGTACCTCTCGGGGATGTTGATGGGAAGGGACGGTTGTTATTATATCATTTGGTAGCCGCGTAATAGCACATGGTCGCATAATAACATAATTAATCTTAGCGTTCGTGTATCATTAATTCAATATAATATAATTTTAACGGACATTATATATAATGGTAAGGCCCAAGGCTATAAAAAATTTCTGCAAAATTAAGAACGAAAACATTAAGTGAGAAAATGTTGTGTAGGAGGAGTTTGCAAATAGCGGAAAGCTAAAATTGCTAGTTTCTCGAATAAGATACGACAATATAAAGACAGCATTTTGTATTTCACTTCTTAAAAAAATGAAAACTGTCATTCTTTCTCAAGAAGTGAAATAATTTTACTATTCTCCAAAAATGATGACCGTATTTTCATTTTCTTAGAGTGAGATTTCACTCCAAGAAATTTAGAGAGTGGATTTTATTAGGCTATTAATATACGCAAATATATATATATATATATATATATATATATGCTTCATGAGCACATTATATCTGCACCTGCAGTATTAAACTTATGATACTGGCCTTGGCTCAGGTAAATCATTCTTTATCCCTTCTCTCTCTTTCTTTCTCGTTGATGCATCCATCTCCCCGGCCACTTCCGGCGGATGATCGCAAGCCGCAAAGAATGTAGTCTGAGGGTCTTGTTCATGGTCCCAAACTGTCGGTGCGCAGCGAGGCACGAAACTGTTATTGAAAAAGAAATTAATTCTTCGCCAATCTCGTCGTACCTCGTGCTTCCGCTCGATCTCGATCGAGGGAAAATCGTGGATCGACTCGTGGAGGCCCTTCTGTGAACTGAACTGTAGACACGAGTTCCGGCGAAATCAAACCAAACGGGCATATAAATGTGGATCCTACCTATATTATTTTTCTCCGCGCATATCATTATTTTAGGTGTATCGATTTTCTTCGTACACTGTGTTTATCTTTGTTTGTCTCGTATTCATAAAAAAAAAAGCGTACGTAAAAATATATGAATGTTGGAAAGAGAACGCGTGAAACGGGTATAGAGCGGCGCGCGACGCGGAAGTCGATCCAGCGCAAAAGTTTTCCTTTCCGGCCGGCAGTGGCCATTGGAATGTCGTTTTACCGGTACACGCTGTCGCATCGCGAGGCTTCGAAATCCCCGGGATAAAGTTAGGGCTCAAGCCGGGCAAATGCGAGTTTGAAATGTTACCGCCGGACGTGCGCGGGCCGGATCTGCCTTCGGCATAATACTTTGCTTGGCCGAGCGAACTTTATGCGAATTTCGGGGAAAAATTAAAAGAGAATTTCCGCCGTTAGATACGAAGGACAGTCGGTCCATGCGATACGTGCGGAGAATTTGCGAAAGCTGATCGGGAGAGAGGAGAAACTGACTCTCCTTCTCTCTCTCTCTCTCTCTCTCTCTGTCAAAGTGTGGATTGATGTTGATACTTTCGATTCACAATATAATTTCAATGGTGACAAATAAATCTTTTCAGCGAGATATACAAAGACATTTTAAATTTGCAATTTTTGATCGGTCTTAGCCGTTTCAATTAACTCGAATCCGCGATGCATTCGCAGCGCACGTCCACTCGCATTCTTCAGGAATGCGAATAGCAGGGGCGTGTCGACGATTTGCGAGAAGGATCGAAAGTACAGCGAGAGAAAGAGACGGACGAGTGATCGCGGAGCGAGAGAGATTGGAGGACGGGGGAGGGGGATATGAGGGGGAGGAGATTCTCTTCCTGGGCCGATACTTATAGTGCCTGGTAATGAAGGTGTTATTAAATAGATTGAGATTAATTGCGTGATTAGTGCTTTATGTGTAATTGGATAGTGAGCTGAGCGGAATCGCCGAGAAGGAATTAAATTGGTGTTCGTGTACGTGTTTATATCCTGAATCTCTTCTTCTCTTCCCTTTCCCCCTCTCTCTCTCTTTCTTTATTACTCTTATTCTTACGGTGTGTGATCTTCGAGGATACGAGTCCGTCGTTTTATTCTTTCTACATTATATATTTTGATCCAAATAATCATCAGATTTTTCTCACATTTTGATAATTAAATTTTATTTGTACATGAAAATTCATAAATTACATTTGTATTAAAAAAAAGCGATATTAATTTAATAGGATTAATCACGAAAATTATTATCGTTGGATGATGACCAAGGAATGAACGCATAGAGCGACCGCGAGACAAGCTCGGAAGAAAAAAACGACTGTAGACGGCCGCTAAGAGGGTGGTAGAGACGCTTGGTGGGAGAGGGTTTCTTCTTGGCCCTATTAAAAAGCCCGTTTCCTCCTCCGTTTCTAAAAGCCTCTTATGGCACTCGAGGCAACTGCGAAAGCACTTGAAAGCTCCTGAAAAGCCCGACAACACTTCCCTGGTTGAGTGCCGCGTCCCGCTAGGAGGCCGCCGCGACTTCGCACCCTGTCAGCAAGATACCCTCCGTTCTCCGTGTGTTGCAATATCGGCTCTATCCTATGTATTAAACATCGAGTGCCCTCCTCGCGCCGATTCCGAGTCCAGTCGCGACGCGACATACTCGAGTCAAAGAAATACCTCTTACGATTTCTGGCCAGAGTCGTAAACAGATCTCTTGCGATAATATTCTTGTATTTAGCAAAACATCCTGCAGGCTGCAAAGGCTACGTCGCGCTCCTACCTAATTGGATCTGTTAATTAGCATTTTGTGAGATAACGAAATTGGAGATTGCCATTTAAAAATCCTTAAATTACAGATTTAATCTTAAAAGCAATTACGCGCGAATCATCATCGTAATGTCAGTGGCCAGTGTTATCGATTGGCTTAAATTGGACATCTGTATTCGAAGTGACATAGTGTGGTAGTTACCGCGAGTCTCTTCAGTGCCTGCCTGCGCGAGGAAGTCGGACGATATTCTAATGTATTGTAATAAGGCTTGTGGGGGAAAAGCCGTTCGCGCGAGAACCCATTGGCCCATTTTCATTTAAGACGCCTAGCGATTGGTCGTAGACTCGTAGAAGAAACACTGCATTATGTATGTTCCCGTTATCTCCGCTCGAGAGAGCGCTTCAACACGCGGATTACCAACACCTTCTGTCCCTCTCTTGTCCTTTTCCCGCGTCGCTCGATTCGTACTGCTTTTCTCCATTCGCGTTTGCCTCGAAACTTCTTTGACAATCTCCATTCAGTTATACCGAAACTCAAAAGCACAGTGTTGATTATTAATTAAATAGAAATTGATTAAGGGATCATATGTAACGTGCATAAAACCGTTATCGGAAGATGGAGTAATTCTTTGTGAGAATTTATCATAATATTTAAATCGCACAATTTAAGAAGATCTTCGCGTTCATCTACCCAATGTAATGTTGAATCTTCCGTTTAACGTTTTCGAAACCGATCTAACATCCAGGCTGCAACTAAATGAAACAATTCCTGGAATTCTTCCTGACTTGACTGGCCGTGGTAAGGCGAGGGTTGGTTAATTTCTGGAAAGGTCCGGGGCGCGGTGCGGTGTTGGAGGCTCGCTTAATCTGGCGCAGTTTAGACAATTTAGCGCGGTTACCCGGTTAGCGTCAAACATAACCTCGCCACTTGGCCGGGTGTAAAGAATGGCGGCTGTAATGTCGGTCCACGCTCCATGCCGCCTAGGGGAGGCGAAAGAGGAAGAGACAGGGTTGCGAAGCGTGAGCGCGCGGGGGTGAATGGGATGGGTGTGTGCTTACCGGTTACCGAAGGGTAAGAGAAGGGGCTGCTACTACTACTGGTCCGCGTCGGAATAACCCAGCTCTTTAATTTAAAGCCGCCGGACAGTAATTAAAATAACCACCCCCGACACACATACTCCCCAAAGCGGTGCCCAACCTACTCAAGAAAACGCTTTCTCATCCCCTTCAGTTGGCTTGTACAACTTGGTACTCTCCGAAATACAGTCACGTTACAGTGTTAATAAGGATTAACTTTACTTTGCTAACAAGCAAATATGTTTATTCAATAATTTTCATTAGTGTAACTTTCGCGGATTTTCAAATTTTTATTTTTAGCTTCTATGACGATTATATATATACACACACACACACACACACACACACATATATAATTGTAGGCAAACCGTTCTGTGTACCATATTTTCAATTTCAAACTTTCAGACCAAGTGAAAGGAATGATGAATTATTTTTAACACAATATTGTAATTATGAATAGCTGTATGTATTCGAATCTGGTTTGAGCACCTTTCTGCTTGTGGTTCTTCTTGTTCGCGATTACGAAAAAGGCCGAAGTCAGGGCGAAAGCGTAGCAAAATGGCAAATTAAATTTTGTCCGTCATGTCCGAATTTTGCACCAAGTATTCTGTTGGATTCGAGTACCATGACCTATAAGGAAGGATGAAAGAACTATAGAAAATCAGATGATTTATGTATAATATGATTAACGATAATATTATTGCCTAAAAGCTTGGCGATCTTAAAATCAAGTAGCCGATACGAGAGTCAAGAATTTCGATTAAATGTTTCATCAGCGTAGTATCGGTGCAATTTTCGAGTTGCTGGACGACGCGGTATCAAATTGCAGGTAATCACGGAAATTAGAAACGCACGTTACGCGCCTGAAGCGTTTAAGGCATATAACGAACCGGTTTAATAATTCACTTAACTGAATATACTTTTCCATCACCGATCGCTCGAAGCAGGAGATTGGCTGCGAAGTGTTGCACGAAACGGGGGCAAAATAAAAATTAGTCAAAGACAAGGAACGCAAACTTAGGACGGCGAACGGGATGATTTCATTCGCCATAACTGACCGTTCCCTCAGGATTATTATTTTTTCATCAAGACTCGTGTGAGGATGAAGGGAGAAAGAGAGAGATGGAGAAAAAGAGAGTGAGGGTCCAGACGGACGGGCCACCCCGAGAAATTGCATCTCCAGGGTGGGAAGCCCTCCTTCCTACGTTCCTTCCACGGGTAGCCTTCGCGAAATATATACGAGCCGGCAAATTGAAAACTAGCGATCGGCCCGCCTGAATAAAATATCGTTTAAATTGATCGTAACACCTGGTATATCGGCCGCCGGTTATATCGACGCTGGTGCTGGTCACGATTGCAACTTTAAACGCGGATCAGCTTACCCTCTTATGATCTAGAATGTGCATCTCAATTCGGTTCTTTCGTGAAAGACAATAATAGAATACGCGATCAGTGATTTAGACCGTGTTCTGATATATACGCATATTATATCACTATTAAAAATCTATTGTTCTCATTACGTATATTTATTATGTACATATTTTTTCAGTATTGAGACGGTGAATATCCAAATACAATCTAGTGACTTTTTTTTTTTTATATAAATAGTGTACGTACTTTTTTAAAGATATCTCTTTCAGTTGATAGTCGCTGAAAAAAAATTGGCAGTTTCTTCAATCACTATATGCGCTTATATCTCTCGAAACTGCAAAATCGAACAAATGGAACATGAAAACCTGGCATAACTGCATTTTAGGGACCACGTAACGATTGCGTTTAACGAACTCGTATCGTTCATCGGCGCGTGGATATCGTTGCGAAGACAAATAAATTAAGTGGATCTCGATGACGGCATCCATTTTAGCGACGAGCAATAATACAAAATAACGTAAGAGCGAATCGATACGCGCAAATCGCTGCGCGCAATTGGAATATACACTCGAACCTCGATATCGCTTGAACGTTATTTCATTGTTCACATTCCAGTGCAATCAGAGGCGGAAACACTTTAAACGGAACCACTTACGTTCTTCGATTCATCAGGGGTTAATATCGGATTACCGTCGGTATTTTTACGGTGGTCATGTCGCTCTTTGTTTGTTAAATGCGATACTACTATTTTCGCATACAAATTAGACATAAGACAATATTTTTTGCGCTCAAATTTATTGCCGTTCAAAGTTCGCTAATCTCATTTATCCGTCATCGATTGCCGCTGATATTGGAGACATATTGCCGGTATTGTAACAGTGAAACCGAACAGTGAAACTTTGATCTAACGCAACGGCGAAAAGACGAATTACTTTTGCACCGTATCTCCCCGCGTCTCCCTTGTCTCTCCCCATCTCCCTCCATCCCGTTGGCGGCATTCAATTAGCAGAAATGACGAATCGTAATTTCCCCGAACATCGTTCGATTCAATCAGGGTCGGACGAGTCCGGAGAACACGAATTCGTGCTTTCCAATCGGGCTGATTGGCCGGAGCGTCATTGCGATCGATTAGGAGCAGCCGAGGTGGTTTCGGTGCACACGCGAGAGGGATGGCAGGGGACGCTCCGCTCTTTCCCGCGTAATCCGTCGGATTAGTCAATTATGTATAGCATTACGTCTCCATACATTTGGACAGGTCGCATAGGTTGGACGAGCGAGCGCAAACACGGAGGAGCAAATTCTGAAGGATGCAGAGTTGCAGGGTTGCAGGGTTGAGAGATAAACCGAGACAGGATGGGAGGCAGGAAGGGGCAGCCAAATGAAAAAGAGAGCCTTTGTGTTTGGGATTCCTGCGCGGCATAGGCGGGGGGGGGGGCGTGAGAGTGGTGGTGGGTGGGATGCAACTGCAATTTGTACCTCTTACTGTCCGCGGGAAGAATGGGTATTGTCTTGCAGGAGAGAAACGAATTGAGCCTCTATGAAGCCCGGCGTGCGAATGGGAATCGATATTTTTAATTTCAGTAGAAGCCAAACATCTACGGCCAGTCGGCCGAACATCTCCCCGCGTTTCGGGTATCCTTTACCTTTTCGTCGCTTACATTCCTGGTGGAGATGGAGGCGGAGGTGAGAAGATGCGATGCGATGCGTCTGACCTCTTCCCCACTCGTGACACCCGCTAATTGTAACGAGACTGTAAACATCCAGCACCAGGTAGCACCAGGTAGCACCAGGGATTGTCTCCAAGGATCTCTCGTTGCATGTTATAGCTCCAAGAAACACGACGCCCACAAGATGAATTCATTTTCGGTTATACACACGTATCGTACACACGTATAGTTGCTGGCGCGAGCAATAATTTTGGCAATAGATCTCGCGACATCGTAAATCAGACGTAAATGATTATGACGCCTGATTTAATTTTGAGATTTATGTATTTTATCGCTATCTGCGTAAGCGCGATTCAATGGTACCTTGAGATAAACCTTTATACGTTTTCTTCAGTCGCAGAGACGCGTGACTCTCGTTACGGCTGATTTAATTTGCACGAGTACATTCGCGCCCTATCTTCATCCAGAGAGATTAGCACCGCGTACATCAAAGAGTCGTACCCCTGTAACGTCGTTCCGTCTTGAAAAATTCGCGCTCACGTCGCGGTAATTACTCGTCGCGAGCGCGAACTTCTCACACACGCGTTTTCCACCAGAGAAAGAAGTCGAGAGAGAAGACTTTTGATTGACTCCCGTGGTCCTTCGTTACGCGGAACGAAGGGCATACAGTACGGCCCACACCCTTTGTTTTCCGAATGCAAATAAGTAGCCTCAACCACTCACCCTCTTCCTCTCTGCCGACCCCTTCTTTACCTCCTCCATCCTCCCTTTCTATCTCTCTATTCTCCCTCGCATAGCTTCTAACTCTACTTCGCCGTCTCTCTTTCTCCTCCCCCTCCCTCCCTCCCTCCCTCCCTCTCTCTCTCTCTCTCTCTCGCTGTCTCCCCCTCTATTTGTGTATGTGTGAGAATACACCCCCTGCTCTCACACCGCGAAACGCAGAACACAGCGCATGCATATTCATACGTGGACCATGGCTGTGTGTGCACGAGAGGTTATTAATTAACCGGAAGCCTAATCAAGGCTCGTAGTCGAAGAGGGTAGCCGTCTCTCCACGTCGGTGAAACCACGCCGAAATTGCGGTCCCTGATGTAGGTGGCGTAGGTTTGATCGGCTAACCGCGAAAAAATATCATTACAGGAGAGTAGTAAATATGATCGCATATATGCAAGTTCGATTTTAATACCCATCGTTCAAGATAGTGCAAAGTTATAAAGTATGCGGTTCAATCAGCATTTATATTGAAAAAAAAAACATTTTTCATTATTTTACAACGAATTCGAGATATTCTTAAGAAGATCACAATGGCCTGAACGAATGCAAAGACTATTGCAGTCCAAGATTATATGCTGATAAAAACTAGAACAATATCGTGCCACTCCTTAGAATGTGACTCGAGCATAACCGTTTTGTCGTGCGAGACATCGGCAAAAAGTTATTCATTTTCAACGTTTCTATCAGTATACCGGTACGTTACATCTCAGGGGTTCTCCATTCTTAGAAAGTTTCTTTTCTATTGAATGCTATCATTAAAGATATATTGATGATTATTGCAAAGCTTTTTTTCGTACAGCACAGAAGCTTGCTGGAACGTTGCAGTGTTGTTGAAGTGCTGTATGTTATATAATATTCCTAATTTTAATTATGATTTGTAAAAAACGAAATTACACGTCGTTTACTTTCATTTGGAAGATGTATCGTATAACGGGAGAAATAGCGGAATGATACATAACGATAATGCATTGAAAATGTTTCGACGTCAAATTACATGTGCGAAGTAATATATTTCGAAATCCTAATTGGCCCGCGCACGCAACACACGTTCAAAATGCATCCTGTCGACGAGTTATCGATACGATGCATCGATCAGGTATTTCCTCTCCCTTTCATTGAGGATTATTATGTCCCCTCGTCGTATCTTCAGAAATGGATACATCAGCGTAAGCCAAGATCGTGATACACACACACACACACATATGATGTGTGTGTGTGTGTGCATATATATATATATATATCTGTATATATATATATTTATTTATATACAATATAAGATATGTATGTATATGTATATATACCGAGTATGGTACCTTACACGGCGAACCGACAATCTCGCGCCATTACGATCGTATAATGATCGTTATCCGAGAGCACAAAGGGTCCAACAGTGGTGCTCAGCTAGAACCGGCGTTTATCGTCCGATCTGCGGCTTCATGCCGGCTGTTTGCATGCGGCGATCACACTTCGCCGCAATTATGATCGAGAGATAGCTCGATCAGGGCCGCACTTATGAGTTGTCGCAAGGCAAGCGTGTTTAAACCGTGCGGAAGAATTGCAATTTGCGTAATCGTCAGTTAAGATCCATTTTCTAATTGCATGCATTGTTAATTCTCTGATGAGAATAATTACTCGAATGATTACTCGAACGTGACAGTCGTTTCAACGTGACAAGTAGAGCACCATCAACTACTTTACTGGATAATAAGTACGAATAATCGTCGGTTTTAGCAACATACCTTAGATACCTCTTTGATGAAGCGAATCCGTTAATGCCGTCGAAACGCCGCAAGCGTTAAATCAACGGACGAATTTTAATTTTTCCGCAATTGTCTGGTGAGACCGATATCTTTTGCAAGCGGCCCTGAAGACAAACGGGCTTTCTCACCACGAATCCGCGATCTACGGGGTGTAAGGTAAGGAAGATCATCCGGTTGATCAACGAAGCCGGCTACATGTTCGTATGTAATTTATATTTAAATAAGTTCAGGATTGAAACCGCAAGGTAAATACGAGTTTTGTCGAGGTACACGTGCACGCTTTGGTTTCCTTGCGATAGTATTGCGGTCGCCAAACGATGCATGGGTAATCGATCATCAGCGGGATCGATAATATCTGCTTGAGCGAAACGACTTCTCGTAGTTTCAAAATCGCACGACAATTTTTTTTGATCGACGAATGACATTTCACGAATCTGTGAAGTTAACATGATATTCTATTATATAAAAAAATAAAAAATATATATGACGTGTTAATCTAGCACGACACTTCCCTTCTAAAGTACAAGAAAAAGATTTTTCCGCATTTCTTAGTTTTTTTATATTGATAGAAAGTCGTGCTAACTTCACAGATCCACATTTCACATGCTCTAAAAATTGCAAATAATCGATTGCGAAAGGACAGGAGCGAGGAGAGAAACGGTGTTATTTATATTTAACTCTCGTAAATTCGTAAATTTTCTCGTGTTCTTTCCTGCTCTCTCTCTCTCTCTCCTCTTTCACTGGATTATGTGTAACGAAAGACGAAAAGCGGAAACAATGTAAAACAATAAAGGGGTTCTTACCATAACGGCGCGGTCGGCATATCGCGATATTGTATCCGGAACTGCTTGCAGTTCCACAGGGTGAGAGTTGCCTTGGTGCGGGGCGAGTCAAGGTGGTGGGAGGGGTGCATACGGGTCAGTTGTCTAATATATGTGATAATAACTTCGAGACGGGGAATCGAAGGCGGTGGCGTGTGCGAATCTCAGATCTGCATATATGAATTGCCGGCTCCCTTCCCTTTCGTATCCTCCGCACCCCATTTCCCTCCCCGTACTTCACCGCATGTAGGCTAGGTACGGTCGTGAATTTCGGGATTGAAATTTGAAATATGGAAATAACAGAAAACTATCTCGATCGCCGTACTTAAATACGAGCGTTTCGGAGATAGGTTCCTATCCGCGGAAAGTCGTTTTTCGCGGCTGTGCCGTGCTCGTGGAATCGTCGCAAGTCGCAAGTGTCTCGTGTTTGACGAGCCATTTGCCGATCTCTCCACGGCATGTCGGGAAGAACAATATTGTCTGGCGTTGTAATATTTGAACGGTAAACATTTTTACAGCGACAGTCATATTTTTTACTAATTTTTGTTACAACGTGCCATTTCAAGTATCCGTGCAACTATTATTACTACGATACGAAAATCGGGAGGATTCAGCCAGTGCGAAATAAATCGCGCCCGATGCGTGTTGGGAGAAAACCGTGCATAAAAACAACCAGCAAGATCGATGCTGCGCGCGAATCGGTTACAGTACGCGTTTCGCACATGTAACAACGAAATATGAAACCGACACAAACGGTCGTCACTGCCTGAAATCGAGACTTCCCTGATTCTGCCGAATTCCGACGTACTCTGTAATGATCGACCTCTTTGTGCTAGAAACTCGCGTTAGAAATTCAGTCCCTTGTACAATGCGACAGAACAAAATGGTACAAAAAGAGAAAGAAAAAAAATTGCGTTATACGCAAAACGTGATTAGGCATGCGTTCGATTTTAATTAATTTTCGCTTAAAATTTTTGTTAAAAAAACAGTTTTTTTCAAGTTTGCTCAAATATCGATTAGTAAAAGATTAAGATTAGGTTTAGGATTGTTGTTCGAGAATGAAATGTTCCTCCTCTCGAAACGGAGCACGATGTGTTTCTCGAGGTCGTCGTGCCCCGCATTTCTGTCCCTTTCCCTTCGAGATTATGTGCAACTTCCCGAAGACTAAGGAAAGAACCAGGCCAATAGCTAGGGGTGCCTCTGTTACGGCAAACAAAGTCTTTGTTTCGAGAATACAGAATCGTTGGAATCGTAACACGGAACATTAACTGGGCGGGAAGCATAACAGGGAACGTTCCGTCGCGTGGACTAGATGCATAATGTGACGTAACGTAATACATGTTTCACTTTGAGCCATAATTGCGAAACTCGAATGTATTTTGTTATCGATCGCAGTAAAACTGATACCTTGCTCTTTCGAAATTTAAAAATCTTAGACTTAGTTTATATTTTTAAATATAAATTTCAATATATATTATATACATTGCTTTTGAAATTTATGAACCTACAAATCTATAACGTGCGAATGTTCTCGAATTCATTGTATCTTCTTAAATAGGATAACAATGAAATTATCTGCTGTTGTATCGTATAATAAGTTAGCTTTCTAATTCATTCAATTATGGTTCTAACAGTAAGGATATCAGTTTTTAAGACATCACGCGGTTTGTTTAACAGACCAATGAGAGTTTAAAACCAAGCGACTCCCACTTACGACCTAAGAATCATCGAAAGAAGATATAACGTTTCCATGCACCTCAAGTTCACAAAATGAAAAGAGAAAGAGCAGAAAAGAGGCGTGAGAGAGAGAGAGAGAGGGGGGGGGGGATGGTAGGGGAGGGTGAGCGAGAGAGAAACGAACTGGCGGCCGGTGCAGTAGAATTATTAATTAAGCACACTAATTAAGCGCGTTCATCGTGCTCGCCCGCGGGGTCAGCCAGTACGCGCATTGTGAAAGGAGCACGCGATTACAAACGCGTTCGTTAATAAATTACCTTTACGCTAGAAACGCTGCCTTCCCCTCCCTATTCTTTTCCTCTCTATGCTTTCGTTCAGCTATTAAAAGTCGTTGTTCGTGCAGCCGTTTATTACAGTAAAAGGCCCGACTACGCGGTCACGTGAACGTATCTTAACTACCGAGTGATTATGAGTCTCCTCGATCTGCGTAAGAAATTGAAAAAAAAAAATGGGAAAACAAAGAAATGTATCATAATATCGCTTAGATATCTTCGTAACTATAATCTACTCACAGGTTGTCGCTTCGAATTATTTTTTTACTGTTTTGGCTGAAAATGGCTAAATTCATTCATAATATCTTTTTTACCACAAAATAAGTAAGGAATTTAATATCGTTTTAAAATCAGTAGGTATTCGTGGGACTCGGCATGCCGTGAGAGGAGACATCTCGGCGAGAGGAGACACATGGTCCAGTCGCGGCTGTCCGATTCTTGCAAATGCGGTCGTAACGGTACCGCTAAGTAGCCGATCGCGAGCGTGTAGGTCGAAGATGCGTCTTTAATGATCATCGAAACTTCCTGGTTCGCGAGTCTCTCACGCGAGATTCTTCCCTTCACCCTCCGGTCGCGTCGCCCGCTATACCATAAGTCGCTTAACGAGGAAATCGGCGGCGAAGGGGCGAAGGGGCGAAGGAAAAGGACTAGGAGGGTACGACATTATTAACAGTCTCTCGTTATTTATTCCTCGTTAATCCCATGCATTTATTACGCTGCCGTACTGTGCTTTCTCCGCGAGAGCATTCGACCTTCCCCCTCCATTTCCTCTACGATACACGGCTGGGAAGTACGCGACTTAATGAATCGATTCGTTAACCCTGATAACGACTTTGTCACCAGTTTTGCTAGAAGCAATCAAATATTTCTCTGTTAATCCGGTAAGACAGCGATCAATAATATCTGTCTTTTTCGAATGACATTATATATTTCCTCCATTGTTGTAGGTAAAAAAATTGATTGTATTTTTTATCTTTCACTAAGCATTAAAGAATATAAATATAGTCGATTATTTAAACGATTATGCAGAATTTATTTAAGATTGTTCATTAATAAATAAATGTTCGATCAAAAGTAGGTCTCAAAGAAAAAGTATACTTTCAAGATGCTTAAAGAGACATAATCGAACGTGATCAAACGAGTACGTTCCCGTTCTTCGTCTCGAAAATCATAGAGATTCTGTGCTTATTTCTCTTTAGATATCGGCTTGACATAATCTCGGGATTAAGGTTCACACAAGTGTGAAAGATTAAATTACAGGTGAGCCAGTAGTGCCAGTACACTATATAGGATAATGCGCGCGGTGAATTAAAGCAACAAGATACCGTTCGAGAAAGAGCGAAAAAAAAGATTTTTATCGCATCCTTTTTATTCGCCAGATAAACGTCGCATCGACCTCAATGATCATTTAGAATATTATACTTCGCTCTACGTTAATAGTACACAAAGAAAATTGGAGATGAAATATCTATATATATATATATTTGAATTAATTTTGTTTAAAATTTATTTATGCTGAAAGAGCAAATCTTGCATATATCTGGTACACAAAAAAAGAAACGCTGTTTTCATTTAATTAATTTGCGTGATTAAAAGTAAATGAATAAATTCTATTAATGGTTAGATGAAACAGAAAGAGATTCTTTGATATTAAATCGCTGCGAGAACAGAAGGGCCGGTCAGAGTTTGAATATAAATATAGGCGTTGTAAATTTAAAATCTAAATCTAAAAATATCTCGACAAGAACTGATAAGTTTACGTGTCAATGCTTCGGTTCACAAGGTATAACTAAAGTTTGGCACATGTGCACGCTAAAGAGAAGGTTAGGTTTGTGAAAATTTATCAGTGATACATAACGCTTGGGAGGGAAGGCAAACAGATTCATCTCGAAAGCGTAGAGGGTCCGTATTAACTGATAAGCTTGCTGGCAAAGATTGCGGTTGCACGTTCTACGTGAGAAACGGGATTGTTGGGTCTTGAAAGGAGGGGGGACACCTGTCCACGCGTATCCCGCGCTCAGCCACGCCGCATAAAGAAGTTCATTATCGCGACGTTTAATTATATATTTATTTTTAGAGTCCTTTGTCGAGCCCGGAGTCCTTTACTAGGAAAAGAGTTACGCCGATTCTCGGTAACCCTTTCCACCGTCGCCCATTGCTAGCTGACTGCTAATGAATTTTCACCTTTTTTCGCCTTATTTGCTCATTAGTGCTTTACCCTCGCCTCGTCCGCTTCCTCTCTGCCACCCGCCTAACGGCAGAGCCCCTTTCTCTCTTACCTCACCGCGCCCTTAATCCCGACGCGGCGCGCCGTTCCTTCGTCCATATGGGCTTTGGTGTATTTAGCATGCTCGACGCTTGAGTAAAAAGGATTCGATAATTTACTTATGAATACGTCTAATACGAAGCTCGTTGTATGCGTTTTAAAGCGGTACGGTGGTGGTTTCTATATATATACATATGTGTGTGTGTGTGTGTGTGTGCGTGCGTGCGTGCGTGTGCGTGTGCGTGTGTGTGTGTGTGTGTGCGTGTGTGTGTGTGTGTGGCTGCTGCGCATATGGTGGGTGGATGATAAAAAGAGAAACGCGCATAGATACGGCTTTGTTTCTTTGCGCATCGAATTGCAGATAAAGTTCGTTTGGTTATTCGTGCGTATTGAGTTCTGACCGCTCGATTGAGTTGTTCGGTTCATCGAGTTGCTGGCGGCTCAACCAAGTCCACTCTAATTTAGACATTTTCGAGTGGTGGCAGCAGCGCAGCGGCTATATTTGTTATATTTTCACTCGAATCATTATTACGCGGCACCCCATGCGTACCATACGAGGGGATTACGCTTCAATCCGGTTCGCTATAAATTGGGCGATATCGTCATTCGCGTATTGACGCTCATATACGTAGAGTACAGCTGCGTTCACAAACTCGACGGTACTCGGACGTTAGGAGGAATCATCTCTCTCTCTCATCTTTGGGGAATTATTCTCGCCTATTCGATTAATCTTCCGTGTCCTCTACAAGGACATGCAGTGTTCCTCGTTGTATTCTCTGTTTAAATTCCCCGAGGAACGATCAGTTAAAAATCGCCTTCATATCATCGACGGGCCTTTGCGCACCTGAAGCGGAGAGTAGCGTGTATAACTGCACTACACAACCGTCGGCAAAACTTTCCACGTCTGCTTCCTGAGTTTGTTGGGAAAAAGGGTTGTGTGTGGCGACCGCGCAAGAAGGAATGATGGGAAGAGAAAAGGGGAGCAAAAGGTGCCTCCGGAGGGCAAATGACGGGAAAAAAGGATACGCGGAGGAAAAGATCTGGGAAAATCGTACGTCGAAAACGGCAGAACGAGACTCGTGGAATCACGGCAAAAGAAATATCGTCGGTCAACGGAGATAATCCGTATCCTGGTAGTAACGACGACGAGATGGTGGACGCTGCGAAGGGGGAAGCGGTAGGGAAGGGGAGAAAGAAAGGAACGGCGAGAGGGAAAGGGGGTAGTACCAGAAGGGAGGAACTACCCTTAGCTGGTTTCCCTCAGGAGGTTTTATAATGGCGTCCAGTTATTACCGCAGAATCCACGGACACGACGCGAATCTCCGACAAGGGACGAAGACCGATTTAACAAGTGCTCGGAATATACGGCACGAGTGCACAGATGGAGAAGGAGAATCTCGGCGGAAAGGATACGAGATATCCGTACAGTACGAATCGCTGATAAGGATTGTCGTTGGTCCGATAACGATCGTGTAGAGATAGCGACGTTAACCATGCTTGGTTGTTTTTGACGATAGAGACGCACGTGGACGCTCAATAATGCGAGCGTGAATAATGACCGTAATTAATATTAGGCAAAGCATGTAATTTACCATCGTAGAGAAGATTTATCGGCAACAGGCAGCTGCTCGAGCGACGTCACGTTTAGTTAGCGTCGCGATGCGTTCGCAAATTACTTGTAGCCGTGGCCATTTTCAATCCATGTCACTTTAAAAAAGAAATCTGCGTTGTTTGATAAGTTACGAAATTATAGTTGAAGTACGAATGATGTTTGTTCTGTGAACCAGATGACAAAACTAGTTTCGACAAAAACAAATTCTTTCTGTTGATTAATGATCCGTGAATTTCAAATAGCTGCGCGAACGTTCAAATAATTATATGCTGTGTTTCGGGAAAATACGAATTTATTTGAAATTCCAGATTCTCGCCACCGGAAATAATCAGTACAAACGGACTTTCTTAATTCGATTTATCGACCAGTTTTGATGCGCCGGATAATTAAATGTTGAAAATCGATCGGACGTGGGCGACGGATGATATCGGCGGATTTTCGCTTTTGACGCGAAAGCGAGCACAATGCTCGATAAAGGGTAGTTCATTTGCGCGCCGCGCGCGTTTATAACCGTATAATATAAAAAGCTCTCAATTAAAAAGTCGACTCCCCGTTCGAATAACCGCACCGGACGCAATGCGTCAGCGCTTTTTTTCTGATTCTTGCGTTTCATTAAAATCACAATGTAATTGGTAATACGATAGTACGTTTTTTCATTAACACTGCTGGGGCATTATGATTATGGTGAAAGGGTTCCGCAGTTGCAGCTTCCGACAGCTACACCAGTTTCAAAAAATAGGAAATGATTAAAAGTTTGAAGGGGAATAATAATCTTCGAGGATAATGATTTTTCAAATAATCGGATAAAATGCATTTTTATATATATATATATATATATATATACATATATTATCTTAAAATGGAACAAATTATTTTAACAATTTAAAAATGCGCGATATTTTTCACGACACTTGTACATTTGTGTATAATAAATTACACATTTGTAGTAGCACAACGTATGAAAGTAATAAATATTGTTTTCCATCTGCCAAAAAAAAAAAAATCATTTTGGATTTACCGACGTAACGAAGGAAACGAGACACGGAATCCCTTCCGTATTGCACTCGTGCCAAAATTCGAGCACGTTTGCTAATCTCGGCTTGAACTAGAGAGGACTCCCGCGAGCAACACCATTCTTCTCTCTGATATACGAGATGTCAATTTAATAGCATCCGCAAAATGTGCCTCTGCCTAGTGTTGAAATTAGACTTTTCAGAAACGATCTAGAATATGCAGCAGAGTCGTAAGTGTATCTGCTTACGATTCCCGCTGGTTCAAAAGCTTGAAATTCTAAGAGCACAATCATTTTGCATCTAATCTCGAAACTAAATGATATATCAACATTGCTTGAAAATGCATGAATTAAGCGGATACATTTAGGTGTATACAACGTGTCTTTGTACCACGCACACGTGTAAGTACACGTAGTACTTCCCTTGTGACGTACCTCCTTTTGATCTCTTTTTAGCCCTTGAGTGCAATCGAGGCCTCAAGCTTAAGTGCCGCCAGAGGAAAGAGAAATGACGCTTCGCATGTGTTTTGACTAATTAACATACGTGAAAATCCTCTTAATTGGGTGATTAAACGCCTGCGGAGAGGACTCTAATGGGAAACAGGTCTTCCACGCTTGGCCACGCATCTTTTATTTTTAATTCTTGCCGCATTCTTTTATCTCTATCGTCGTATTCGCGAAAGATCGGCGTGAGCGCAGTCTCTGTTCGCCATCTAATCTAGCCTGATGTACAGCCTAAGTCTAATTTAGTCTCGCTTGGTTTAATTTTAAGCAACGTATTCCAAGTTAGCTCGGTCTGGTCTAGTCTTATGTTTAGTCTCCTTTATATCCCAAAATAATTCATTCAAGGCTAACTCAATTTGATGCTTGCCTAGAGTGAATTTAAAACGTTACGTTTTTAAAAATTAGATTTTATATTTAAATGTCTCCGTTAGAGTCGCGACATAATTGATGTTACAAAAAGGAAGACCTACTTCATAACCTTAGAAATCGGTGAGCAAACCATTTCCCATGGGTGAACGTTCATCACGTTAGGAGAGGTCTCTTCTGACGTTTATGACAAATTTTTTTGCAGTCACGTAGGATATCGCGGACCGGTATGTCGCTAACGAAGGAAAATCGAAGAAGAGGTGGCCAGGTGGAAGAAGCAGAGGACGGCTATCTATTCAATTATCACCTTGGAACGGCCGCATACGTATGAACAGGTAATCCCATTTCACGACTTCCGGCCATTCTCGAGCTTTGAGCGACGTGTCCTGTGACGTCACATGTATCCTATCTTCGATTTCACGGATGCATGGCTTGGCTTTTCTACCCCATCACCCTCTTAATCATCTTTTGCCAAAATTATATAAAAAGCCTTAACATTCCAAAGCGTTAATTATAGAGAAAGGAAATTATAAAAAGTCAGATTAAAAGAGACATCGGAGCAAGCTGGATGATAATGCAAACCGCATCGAGCCAGTTGTAACAAACCGGATCGCATTCGTGATCAGATTGAACGAAATTATATTTATTTATAGATTGAGGTTAGATTAAAGCAATGTAAATGAAAAAAAGTACTACTTGCATTTTTTTTTTCCAAGCAATCAATATCTTTGAGCTCATTGCTAATCAACTTGTAAACGATCAGAAGATTATTACTCGTAGGTATCTGTGATCGGGATAAAGATTTCTTTGGGTACAAGCGAAGCACAAGTCCGTGCTACTGGCAATTTACTATCTTCTGGTAATTAACCGCTTCCTTAAGCTGAGTCGTATCTTCCCTTATCTGTTTCACCGTATCTGCCCTACACGTGTGTATACGCGTACTTGCGTACATTCTAAACAAAGAGCCATTTTCCCACATAGCACACCGTGAAATTCTACAATTGCGTGTGCGTGTACGATGAAAATCTCTATATTGTTATTTGAGACAGAGGTGGGCAACCTTTTTGAGGGTCGATTCGAATATAGAAATAATCATTATAAAAGCACGCAGTCCATGCACGCGCCTCTTATTATCATTTTAAAAAATAATAAGGACCGTTTTCGAGCACTTGAACGTTTCTCAGATTAAACACCGTTTTCTGCATGTTGGTACTTTCTTCAGGAATTTTAAAATACTTCGCGGACCGTTTTTCGAACAGCCGAGTAATTAAGCTTTTGTGCCGTTTCCTAGCGCGTTCTTTTGTTCTTCAAAAGGAAACCTAGTATCTTTAACGGTTTTCCAGAAAAATTAGGAAGGCTCGCGAGGAGAGCTTTTGCTCAGGTAAAATTAAAATTTATTTTATCCGTTTACAAAATTTACAGACGCAACAATAGAAGCGTTAATATGTTACTAATCAAGAGAAGATGGATGAAGCTTTATTCTAAGACCTTATTTAAAGAATGCGATTTGAAATACCACTTATGTGTACATTAATATGAAGCCAATGAACTGCTGGATAATTGAAAATTAATTACTTGATATTTAAATTTTGATTTTTGAATCATATAAAAGAAAGTAAATTTCAATTAATTGCGATAAAGTAGCAACCTGGCTTCGACGACTCAAGTAAAGACTAATATCGTACTATGTACATCGTCTGCGTTTATTGTCCAAAAACAATCTGTGAAGTTTAATTGCGAATAGTTGGAGTACGTTTCAGGTACAATTGACCGAGAATGTCTATATTTTCGTATCCGGTCAATTTCAAGCGCTATTCATTAAAGATACTTGGTATTCACAAGTATTTTATTTTTCGTTCTCGGTTCATGAAATTAATTGTATTATTTACGTAGCGTCGAACAATCACTCATAAAGATTAACGATCGCCTATCTACATTCAAAAATATCTCTTTACAATCTGTTAAGAATAATTGCTGAAGATAGGCTTATACTAGGTTTAACGTGTACAACATTTAGTTTGGCATACGATAAGACCTGCGATAGCTAGGTTGGGTTAGGTTCCCCTTGCGTGCGTATCGATACACATACACATCTATGTAGGAGATTACATAGAATGTCTCGTCGTAGTAGGATGGGGATGGGTGCCTAGAAAGAGAGAGAGGGAGAGAGGGGGAGAGAGAGAGAAGTAAGAAGAGGGTGGAAGGGTGGCTTAGTACAATTTCTTCGAATCAAGCGAAAGCCAATTACAAGTTTAATTCAGAACTTTGCACGGGCGATAATTAGCCGGTAAATTAAATTTACTTTCGTTTCAAAACAATCGTGCAAGTTTGCCGCCCTGCGTGCCGCGGCGCAGCGCGTCGCGATGAAACGTCGTCCTCATCCTCGTCGTTCTCGTCCTCGTCGTCGTCCTCGTCCTCGTCGTCGTCGTCGTCGTCGTCGTCGTCGTCATCGTCGTCGTCGCGTAGGAACAATCGAGAATTGTACAAAATTAATTATGCGGAACAATGACGTCGTAATGTCTGATGTTCTTCATCGATGTGGTTTCTCATTGATGTGAAGGAAAAATTCAATAAAATGTGATTATACAAAGCGCAGTATACTGAATTTTGAAAGAGTATTTAATTTGTTCTTATATGTTAGTTGATATTATTTAGTTTTTTTTCTTTAATGATAAAAAAAATCGTTATATATTGCCATGAGAGAATTAAACGCATTCCACGCTGTTACATTAGAGATCTGCGTGTAAAAGCGACTTTACGTTTCCTGAGAATTGATCAATACTCACGCGATTAATTCTGGCGAGAATGTATCTGCGCGCTCTAGTAATTACTGTTACAGATACAAATACCTGCCTCGGCCGTATATTATACGAAGCAACCCTACTATAGCACGAGAATGCGCCACGCGCACCATGAAGTGATTTCTTCGCTGAATAATTTAATCCTTACAACAGGAAAATATTAATCTACGAATTTCGAAATTGCGAAATCTCGTAGTACATTTTGTCACGCCCATTCATTTACTTAAAGCATAGAAAACGAAGAATTTGTTAATCGCAAAATGTCATTTAACGGTAGATCGATTAAGCTATCGGATTTCGAATAAATTAATTGCATGCATAATATAATAATGTAATTTACTCACCTAAGTTAGGTAAAGGTACCTCCACACATACTCGGCAGCCTGCAATCAATTATTATTCTTATAAATTTTTAATATTCTGAATATAAAGAAAAAGATTTTATATATATATATATAAATATTTTTTTTTTAAATACTCTATAATAAAATGCGCACAGGTAGTACATTGGAAGATATTTTATCAATATCGGTGACGATCACCCGGTCAAGTCGTGTTATTTTTATATCATCCCTAATTTTTAAGCTGTTTTAAAAGAATGTTTATATCATTTTTGCTATATTATTTCCATATTACTATTAGGTGTTGGAATTAATTCGTAGCGTTTTTTATTGAAAG
>NW_011627100.1:488445-547102 GCF_000204515.1 Acromyrmex echinatior | reverse complement strand
TTGTAAAACGCTACGAATTAATTCCAACACCTAATAAGTTATTACCGTGTTGTTTCTTTGTGTGTGTTATTTTCAAATGATTTCATATGTCTTTATTTCATACACATTTTTCTAAGCGTATTCTTGTAAGACATTCGCTTTATGCGTGCATATATCACTTTTTTTGCACGTTATTCTAAACATACGTGCGTTGTTTTATTCGAGTATTTCTAAATTAAACGAACGCTGTGTTTTTTTTCCCTATACATATACAAACGAGGCGTGTTCGTCTCTCGAATAATTTTTGTACATTCATACATTCTGCGTGACGTACTGCAGTCAGTCTTGGGACGCCATAATCGCGGGTGACACGAGCGATCAACCCTCGCGTTATACCCAGGGGCATCATTCTACGAGGTATGTTTCTTTAAACAAGTCGCTCTTTCGAGTAATGGTCTGCTGGTCTCGGTACTTCACCGTCTTCTGCTTTGCATGTTTCAAACCTACTAAAACTCTCAATAATCCGATCGAGAACTCAATTCCGCGCGACAAACGTGCCGCATTGTATAGTATACGAAGTCAACTATAGGCCGTTATAAGAAAATCGTATCATTTGATACGTCTCGCTTTCAGATCTTGAATAGCACGTTTCACGAATTTTTATCTTTTTATTATTTGTGTATATGTACACACAGATAATAGTGAAGAAAAAGAAAGAGGAGAAAGATACATAGATAATTTTTAATATCGCAAGTAGAATAATTCGTATTAGAATTTTGTAGAAATACTTATTTTCGTAGGTTGCCTTTTAATCGAATCGAGGAATGTCGCAACAAATTCGATCAAGGTTACATAAGGCGGCTAGTTTTTCATGGCGCGTCGTCCGGCGACACTGGCGTGCTGGAGGTGCAGGGTATACGTACACCGCTGTGCAAACGTGGAACGTCTTGAGATGCGCATACATTACGGACACGCGATCTCTCGTATAGAACTCGCACTGAAAATTACAATTTAAATGGCCGCCGTCCGTTCTCCCGTGTCCGCTTATCTTCTCGTTTTCATCTAAACATCTCATTTTTATGCGCCATTGAAATTCCACGTCCCTTCTTTCGCTGGCGCGCTCCTCGTCCCTCGGTCACGCGATACGCCGTTGTCACTCCGCGGAACTTTTTCGCCCCCGTGCCGCGGTCGCGTCGGTTCGATACACCATCGGGGGGGGTTGGTGTATTACTCTGTTCGACCGCGTGCTAACTCGAACACGCAGGTCGCGGTGAGTCGGCACGATCGCGCACGCATATCGACGCCTCGCGGATGGCTCGACGTATCGTTCAAGACACCCTGTGTAGGGTGTATAAGTCGTCGTATACGGTATGAAAGGTACGTGGCGTCGCTTGGCATCGCATCGCATCGCATCGCATCGCGTTGCGTCGCGTTGCGTCGCGTCGCGTCGCGTTGCGATGCGTTGCGTTGCGATGCGGATGCGATGCGGATGCGTTGCGTTGCGTCGCGTCTCGTCGCATCTCGTCGAGCACCTGTGCATATCCTGTGCGTTTCCAGCCTGCGAGACACCCCGCGCGCACTCTTCGCAGGCCGGAGAGTTGATTTAAAATTGATTTATGCAAATTGGCGCTGCACGAGCAATTAACAATTCCTTGTAGACCGGCTCGAGTATAGCTTTTCGCTGAGGAGAGGTTGCGGGGGTGGTTCGGCAAGGCACCGAGTCCTAGAGAAGGTCGAAGGAGGAGGGGGAGGGGAGGGGGCATACCAAGGGAAAGGGCTGGCTGCACATAGCCAAGCTGATGAAGGACGAAACACAGAGAATGCGCGATGCTCCGAGAAAATGGAATTAATTTGCTAGGATTAAATCCGCCTAGCGCCGCGCTATAGAACGCTGAATGTTTCTCGCGTACGTGTGCGGACTTATTTAGACAGAGAAAGAGAAAGAGAGAAGAAATGGGAGAGTCTGAATGTTCGCGAATGTCTGAAGAAAACGAAGGGCCGGAAGACGACAACGATTTCAGACATCAATTCCTTAAAAGCTCTCCGCGCTTGTATTCTCGAGTATCGAGATGTCTTAATTTATTGATTAGGATTTTTAATCTTTTTAATGTAATGTATACACAAGAGGGAATAACAAAAAGTAAACGAAGCTGTAGAATCAGAAAATCAGAGACCAGATTGCGCAGGACGGATGGCTACTTATTTTGGTTGCCTGCACCCTGCCCACCCTTAAAGTCTTCCGCATCGGTGCAAATGGACGTTGTTCGTTTATATATTCCCGCGTGTCCAAACAGGTGTCTATGCATTGTTCCGGCAGCGCTTTCTCTAACAATCCTATTTCTAGAATTTATCACGAATAGGAGGTCGGCTTGCTGCAACATACACAACTTTCAACCACATTGTTGAAAGATTCCAGAAATAAAACAAGTTAATGTCCAATTGTAAGTAGGACATGGATGTTATCTCAGGATATGGATCTTATTATTACAAATATTAAATGGAAGAAAGGCTAATTTGATTGATATGAAACTTTTAACGAATAACGTGACGCACGTTGGTGGCGTTTGAAAAAAAATCGATATCACTTGTATTGAGGCGTCTTGGTTAAACATTCAGCGTTCGTTAGGGCCGGCACTCAAGCAGAAGATTATTTACGCGACAGTTAAGTCGTCCCGAACAGTTTCGTAGGGTAAGCTGAGTTCGGTTGACACATGGAAGAGGCGGCCAGCCAGGAATGTGCTAATGAGATCATTTAGCTGCCCCTTCCTGGCTCCTTTGCACTCTTTACCCCGCCCTCGCGTTTACCCCTACGATCTACGAGGGACAGAGAGGACTACCACCTACTTGATTTACACTAATACGCCAGGGACATATTTAACGAAGGCTCCCGCACAGGACTTTTTTGGTTAAGTAATTAATGGCCAGCGTTACAATAAAATATTTCATGTAAATATTGTAAATATATGATATATTTAGTTGTAGAAATATCCAATATTCTATAGTATATATATCTAATGTACAAAGGATTCAGCTTTATATGAAATTACTTAATCGTGAATTAAATGAAGAACGTTTGAATATATAGTTGCCGATTAATTCTAAAATATTTTTGTAGATATAAATTAATCATATATATTTATTAAATACTATGAAAGAAATTAATTTATATACAACGATGTGTCATTTAATCAAATTCATCTGTAAATAGTTTGTATGAAATATTTCGCAGGCGCGAAATAATCGAGTAGCCCGCCACGTTCGATTCGTAGATCCCAATCGTGGAACTTTCGGGAGACAAGATATGGCCACAATAAAGCGGCGTATAAAATAATTGGCTGTAAAGTTCTGCGCTCACGTGCGGGGCCGCAGTCGAGGCGGGGATGGTGCGGAGGGTGAAGGGAATTGCGTGGCCTCCCTCTTCGGAGCTCTCAGAAAATCCCGCTTCGGGGCTCAACGATCGTAAATTTCTCCGAATATTTTATTGTGTGACAATTTTTATGGTAATTGTCATTATAAATTTGCTTGGATTATTTATGCTCCGGGCGCGAATAAAGGGAGGGCTTTTAGGACGCGAAGGAGAGAAAAGAGGAGGTTGGAGGTTGGAGGTGGGAAAGGGTTGTTATTCCTCCCTCCCGTCGTGTCGTTCGGTATTCGTATACTTACGAAGATCGAAGATCACGGTGCGTAAATCAGAACGTCGATGCGATCTACGGGGTTCAGAGGGTCGTCTCGTGGGAATTTTCGAAGGGCGCCCGCTGAGAAATTCATTAAGGAGCAACTTGTTCATGTCGCAGCTGTGTACCGCGGAATTTCGCGAGCGAATGGACACGGACGTGCGTCTCTCTTGCCCGCATCTTCGCACGCTTTTTACTCAGGACGACAGTCCTCCTCATGGCTGATTTAAACGATTCTTTTCGATGCGCGTTTCCCGGACGCTTAAAACTGCTCGCTAAAGACGCGCGGGGAGTAACGTGGGTAACGTGCAAACAGTCAAGGAACTTTGGCGAAGGCGCGTCGAGATCCTCGCAGGGATTTTACGAGGCGGCGTAATTTATCGCTGGAATCGCCCGGCGGATTATTAGAATCTGTAAACAGACCGTGTCATCTCGTACATGGGGAAGGGCTGTAGATTGGAGGCATGGCACCCTGCGATTGACAACCTATAATTGGACGCGCCGTGATCGTAAATGACGCGAATCTATCGGTTAATGATTTTACACGCATGCAATGTAATCGAGTAATCGTTGCAACAGACGGTAATTAAAAGTTAGCAATTAAATAATGAAACTTGAAAATTACTGTTATCTTCTTTCCTAAAAATGATGAATTGTCGATGTCTGTTGCAAAATCATATTCGCATTATATCGAATCTTCTTTTCCACGCGATGAACAAATTAAATGCTTCGTTTTCTCGAAATTTTCAACGAAAATTTGGCGCAGCAATTTCTAATTTGTATAGAAACGAGCGTTAGGGATATCCTCGAGAATCGTGGTATGGCATGGCGTCCTCGCGTTTCATACTTTTCTTGGTTTTTCCCTTCGACGCAGGCAAACGAAATGAAAGCCTCGAAAGGTCCCGAACTAAACAGAAAGCAGGCTGCGCCGAGGTAAGACGTTTAATGAAATCAGCACGGTGTCTGTCTCTTCTCGTAGACTCTCCTCGGCGCTGTTTTAATTATACTGGGGCTCTCTCGCTAGTTGCACATCTCCCTCTCTCTCTCTCTCTCTCTCTCTCTCACCACCGCTCGCGCTCGTCACGCTCGTTGTACTGCCGACGGGACACGCACACCGCGAGACCTTTAGGATGATTAGACGAAGACGTTACGAAATTAGTATCCTCGCAGACAAAATTGTCGAAGGGAGCCGGTTGTTACGCGCTCGCGCGTTTCTACACGTGCTCGCGACAAGCCGCCGTCTCTCGTTAGTTGCGGCATGTTGGATGCGTTTGTCAAATTTACAGGACGCGCCTGCTACGCCGAACGATTTACGAGGAAAACCGCAAATTTTTCTTAAATTCGCAATTTTATTCCATTCGACGTTCCGTAATGAAATACACGATAGACAGGATGTGATTTTATAATAGACATTTCTTGATATGAAAGGCATTTTAATGAATTAATTATTTATTCTCAAAGCACTTTCCGTAATATCTTTTTAAATAATTATTGCCTTACTCGAGTCATTCTTGTTTCACGTTATTCATATTTCATATCAAAGTCACTCATTCGCCTACCGTTTCTGAATTCCACGCGATCGATATTCCTATGTTAATTAGGATCGAGCGACTCGCCCACAGAGAAGAACGTATATCCCCCCGCGAGATCGATGATCCACGACGAACCGAATGCGGCGTATTCGAGGACGATTCAGTTCGATTGCGCCGACAACGCCGGGGCATTAATTAGCGTGCATAATTGTTTACCGGCGCTAAACGGAGCTGGATCAATATTTAATTGAATGCCTGCTAAATGCCAGCTGCATCGCCGCGGCTCTCAAATCGAGCCGGTTCCTCTGAATAACGGCTCCTGGGATACAATGCCCTGAGGAGGGGGCGGAAAGGGGAACACCCCCTTGTCGTATACGTTGTTCTACGCGGTGCCCCCCCCCCCCCCCCCCCCCCCCCCCCCGCCTCTCATCCCGCGTCTTTCTCCCTCGACTGAGTAATTATGATTTGAAAATGATGCATCGTTCTTTATCTCGCGCGGTGTGTGTTTCTTTTATAGGGTCTCATTAATTCTAATTCATTAAATGTTATACCTCACACGCGTTGAAATATTATACATGAAATTTTATACATATACGCCATAGAGTTGCTAATCAATCGTGGTAATTTTTACTTTTCGTATAAACTATTGCTGATTGCTGTAGTTCCGAATACTTGATACATACACACGCACGCGCACGCACATATATACACGTTGCATATACACGCTTTGATTAACCCCGTTGCAAGAATTATTCTCGCTATCTCGAGATTATGTTCGCGGTTATATTGCATCCGTGAAATAAGAGTCAGCGAGCAGGGATAGCACTTCGTACGAGGGTTGCAACGGTGCGAGGAAAACAGGCAAATTGCGGCGGTCGACAGATGGGGTGAGGGGGTAGAAAGGCCAGGTTCGCGTGCCACTGCTTTTCCATCCGGCTTTCCTTGTTCGGAGAATTCTGACGCTCCGCGTTCGGGGAGTGGCTCCGTGTAAATTTGTGTAATTAAAAAGACGCCACGTCGAGATTTTATTTCTCTTTGTCTTACGCTTAGAAAGATGTAGAGAGAATTCAGTGTACGGGAATGTTGACCTATGAGTGAATTCTTGGTGATGGAAATATGAAGCATGTAAAGTATTGTATTTTTTCTACCTTTTACTTCAATAATCAAATATATTATTCATGAGCCGAAGAGGAATCGTTAAGTGAAGACTTTAAAGAATGATTTAGAAACTTTTAAGGAATTATTATGAGCAAATGATGCGAGAGCAACGGCGTTATTTCTTTTTTTTCTTTTTTCTTTTTTTTTTTTGTTTTACAGTCGGAAGACAATATAAGAGCGGCGTCGGTGCTCGCGGCGAACTCGTTAAATCCTCGGAAAGTTACTTTGAAGCGCTCGCGAAAACTCTAAAGTATCTACAAGCCCATTGGATAATATCGGGTTTGGGGCCCGGCAGTAGGGGATGGAAACGATTACGATCGTCATAGTCGTATATTAGCATAGACGAAAAACAGACTCGTAAAACAACCACCGCGTCGCGTTGCATCGCGACGATTCTGTTTCCATGGAAATCACACGTTGCACGATTTTGACGTCACACTCGCGGAAACATACGATATTTATTTCCTCGTTATTAGCAAAACCGCACATTGATTCAATATTTTTATCTTCGTTTCTCTTTTCATCCCCTATGACATCGTCGCGCTTGGGTGAGCTGTTTAAACAGCTAATTTTGCGATAGACGGGTGATTAACAAAAAAATCTGATGTTGCAACATCATTTTTGTGAATATAACATTTGCTATACCGTAGAACATTTTCAAGGAAGATAAATTAATTGATATTATTAAGGGAAAGGGAAGTGTTACTGTATAATGCGTCGTGGGAATTGTTAAATAGTGAACACTTTGGCTGGTTTAGACATGTTTACTGTTACTCTTTTCGAGAGAAGTGGGTACATTGCGCAATGCCGGCGCGATATATGCAGTTATTTTTAGCTGCCGGCACATAAAGTAATTGAGTGTCCATCACACAACCCAATGTCCGTTCGTTCGCCTCTTGCCCTTCCTCCTCGTCCGATGGTTTTGCACATACCGTATAATGCCTCGGACATGCTAGTGATAAATGATTTCGCCAGATTGGTAACGTTTAGTTGTGTTGCGTGTCTTGGCAGGTTTGGAAATTGCTATTCCGCAAAATCCTCTCTGGGTTTTTTTTTTTCCCCCCCCCCCGATGATAGATCAATTGTATTCAGCAGGCGTATTACAATTCCGCCTTTCTGGAAAACGTTCTTCTAATGGAGATATTTCGATATGGAGGCATTTCCCGATTCTAACACAGTACTTTGATTTAGCCCAGAATGAACGATAAATTATAAGGAGAGAGAGATTACAAACCTCTATTCTTTTATCTATCACGATAAGGGTGTTTTATATCATTAACTACTTTGTTTTACAGAATCTACGTTAGTTCACTTCTTCCCCTTCCCCCCCTCCCCTCCCCTCCCCCGATGCCCAGTACGAATATAAGTTACCGGCAAAAGCGTTTGCGGCAGGCGTCTGTTTTAAAGTTCGATAGTTCCAAATACGGCGCATCCATGAAGCGTTCGATAAAGAAGAACACTGATGTATAGGTCGGCGCGCCTGTTCCGTGTCGTTGTGTTTAGTAAATAATCCTGAATGTGACTTCATCCCTCGCCATCTTTCTCCCTCGCCATTTTCTACACTTTACAGCCGCTATCTAACAATCTCATTTTTCTTCGCGTCAATAATTTTATGTCTTCTCCCATCTTATCGGATTCGGATGATTCTAGATTTAGGAATGTGTATGCAGATTTTTTTTGTGAAACTGTTGCTCGACAAATTCGTGGTATATCTCAATTGCGCGATACAAAAGTATAGGGGGGGGGCACGCGGCATTAAACGGCCGCATTATGCCTTTCGAATGAAGTAAGAAATAAAAGGCGTCATGCAGCGAGATTCCCAGACGGTGCTCCAGCTCGACTGTTGCTCCGCGCTTGCTTCCCATCCGAGATCCGAGATCCGACGATGGTTTCGTCGTGCCTATCCCTTTCGCTATTTCCGGCGCTATCCGTCAGAGCCGGTTACGGAGACACCGAACGCACGCTCTGGCGACGCCCCTCGTCCGATGCCATACGTCTTTCACAGACGGCGTGCGCCGAGTTATGTCCCTAAAGAGGTTTCTATTTACATCGCCACTTCTCCACGACACGTAGCTGTCTCTTTCTTTTGATCTTGCTAGATCAACAACGTGAGAAATGTCTTACTAACGGACCGTTCAGGATTTATGACGACACGTATCTTCCGTCCGGTCGTGCTTCTTTTTTTTATTCGTACGTCACTATTTTATATATATATATATATATGTCGGTATCGTTATACAATCCCGAGCTGCTCGACGGTGGACGAAAATTAAACGCGAATAATGTCGGTCCGAAAGAATAAAATCCAAGCCTTCGAGGACATTCTATATTCCTGTTTTTAGAGCGAACGGTCTTAAAACAAGGAGTTACGGGAGATGAGCGTATTTCCGAGTATGTAATGAAAGATAATATACGTCGAAGGGAGTAATACGCCGATGCATCCAGCTCTTTGTTGATACGCGGATGTATCTTCGTATCGGGCGTATCTATCTACCGCGGAAAGGACACACATTATCTCGGTACTTGTATTCCATGCATTAGCGGGGACGGAGCGCTAATGCAGAAATCTGGTATCGGTTAATTAATAACCGTAAAACTCAAACCTCGCGTGCGCGCGCGCGCGCCCGCATGTTATTTGATTTCGTCGGAGATACCTCCCTCTCTCGCCCACGCAAATGGGCATGAAACGCGATACCTTAAAAAAACTTATTGGCCCGTAAGTTACCGCGAGACCCACCTAATATTCGCTAATGCGACAGCCGGCGCTATTTCTTCCTTCCCTTTTTTTTTTTTCTTTTTTCTTTTTACAGTAATACGGAAACTATACACCAGTGTAACGAGAGGAAAATGTTCAAAAAATTACACGATTGGTTGTTAATTGTTCATTGTTTCAGTTGACTGCAGAAACACTAGAAATCGGATTTTTAAATCTATCCTGCACGTATATGTACGTAATCTACTTATGATAAATCCTCAGTAAATCATCGATACGCATGCAATCACAAGTTTGCACGTTTTCACGAATAAAATTTCATCAGTGTCAGCTCAAAATATGAGACAGACGCCGCATGTTGCTATTGCGATTCAGTGTCGTTCGATTACAAGTGTCATCGATCAACGAATAGTCGCATATTAGAAACAAGAAAATTGTAGAAAAAGTTGACAGGACATATACAGGCGCGCGAGTAGGTCGCGCATTGTGCAGGAGAAGTCCGGAGAGAGAATTTAGTTCCTCTTCCCTCGATGAGATGCGGTCGGGCACGGGCATGGGAATAGGAACAGGAACAGGAACAGGAACAGGAACGACGGCAACGGGCACGAGCACGAGCACGAGCACGGGCACGAGCACGAGCACGAGAATGGGATTGGGATCGGGTGCGCGGGGTTGCGTCGCAGTCGTACAGTCTGCACACGAGGACACCACGGTCTCGCGTGCAGCCCTCGCCTTGGGCTGCGGAGGAGCCTCGCAATTTAACCGGTTCGACATTCGCCTGGAGCTCTTGTAATTGGCAGGACGAATGAAAGAGCTCCGCGCGCGCGGACGAGGACGAGTGGCCGGGATTAACGATGGCGAATGGATCAGAAATTCTCCGCGAAAATAAAGTAGGTAGTAGGTAGCCCACCCGCTTGCCTACCGCGGCTGAGTGTAGCTGTAGTCCATGGCCGTAGGTACGAGCCTTTGTTTGTCGTTCGCTCCAATTACCTCCGGCCTCTCCCGGTAGCTTCATAATTAACTCCCACTCATTTAACAAACTTTACTTTTAATGTTTTAAAAATAGTAATTAGCAGTGGCGGCAAGAGAGGAAGAAGGAGGCGGAGGAGGCGGAGGAGGAGGGAGAGGAGAGGAGAGGAGAGGAGAGGAGAGGAGAGATAGAGAGGAGACGAAAGAGGGGTTGGAGACGGGCGGACGGGGAGACGAGGTAGAGGGGGTGAAAATGGTGGAGGAGGTAGAGAAGATGGAAGGAGCGTAGCGGAGCGGAGGAGGAGACGCCACGTCGTCGGTGGTGGTGGTGGTAATGCTGGTGGTGGTGGTGCGGGGGTTGCAAAGGGGGTGTAATTAACTATCATGCAACCCCTTCCCAACAGCAGCAGCCGGCGTAGCAAGGAGGTAATTGGACCGGAGTCTTATACGTGTGGAGCGTTGGTGGGTGGGGGACGGGGAAGAGGCTGCCAGGATAAAGGGTTGCTTAAAATTGCACACAGTGCTGCATTATGGAACCTCTGACGAGCTTCCAGGGAACGGCCGTACGGATGGCGGCGTGGAAATCCATTAACCCCCTCCCCCTCTCCGCCACCATCTCCTGCTCAAACTCCCTCCTCGACCCCCATCCAGTCGCGAATTAATTGCGATCGTCTAAGGACGAGTCTTTGTCGGAGTCTGCTGCGACTACCTGCATGGTCGAATTCGCGATTCAATTTGAGGGATGCGCGTAAACAGAAGGTGGCTTGCCTATCTTACAGCTCAATGAGAAGATAGGTCAATGTTCTTTCGACCAACTCAATTATCGCGTGTTCGGTTAGGCTATCGTGTAGCTAAATAGAGACGGTCAGGCGATTAGATGATTTGGTGTTTCGTTACTAGTAAATGATTGCTCCCGTGCAGTTTCGTATCAATCTCTAAGCGACAATAGCAGTGTCAGCCTAACAGCAGATTGGCGTCTCGACGCTGATTAGTTGGCGACACTAACGAGGCTTCGCCATTCTCGTGAGGAAACCTGTGACCCGGTCAAAGGTCTTTAAGTTCTAATTATAATGCTGCCTCGATTTCGTGCTGACATAATATCATTTCTCAGATAATGTTTTGTTCTCGCGTTTTTTTTTCTCTTCTTGCCAACTATATACTTTCGTAGCGAAGCGAGATCGATTCGATTCAACTTCGCGGCTGCCTAGATGTATATCCGGTTAGAGTTTTGAATATAATGGCAGGCAACTACTACTAGAACTCGGAAAGGTGGAGGCGGTAGTGGATGCAGGAGGGAGGGAGGGAGGGAGGGAGGGAGGGAGAGGTGGGCAAGTCGAGGGCTGCCTTTGACTGGTTGTTGTAATACAACAGCAATTAGCAGTAAACCTAGCCCTCCCTGCCGAGCTACCAACCTGTATGCTTCATAGTGTTTGCCTCGTCGTCTCGTCAACGAGGAGACGTGAAGAGGTTTAAGCCTTGTTTAACTCGGCAATACGCAATTAGCAATTTCCTTAATGCAGAGCAAATTATTCGGTTGCGGCGCGTTAAGTCACGTTTTTTCGCAATTCACCAACGACGATTCCCGTTCTCTTTGCCAAATGATATATCGCTTGAGATGCTTCGCCATCTTTTCCGCGCGATTAATCTTAATTTAGTAAAAATAATCATGATTCATAGTTCTTATTTGGAGCAACTATTAGCGTCTGTAGTTAATAGCTCTTTTTTTGTCTTTTCTGTCTGACGACGGAGCCTAATGGACGGTTTTCATTATGCAAATCGGGCAGGTGAGTTCGTGAGTTTTAAGCGCTTTTAAGATCTCGATCGGTAGTTACTTGACCCTTCCCTTGATCGCGGCCGATCGCGAACGATTATCTATATTTAGCCGGGTGTGATACTACATTAGCCCGCGGTGTTCCTCTCTATGAGAAAAGAAAAACATTTTTTTTTTATCGAAAGTAATCTCGTTTGTTAAGAATTAATATATAACGGTACTTCAATATGACATAGAAAATTGCAACTGCATTTGTTATCTGATCAGCAGCTGCATTTGTATGGAAATAAATTAGCGCGTAGAAGGAGGGGGAGAATCCGAAAGTCTGAAAGGGATACCTCTCGAAGCTATAAGATGCGAGAGTGGCTATTTTTTATTCACGCACACATCTCCTTCGTGCATCTTGTGCCACACGGGCATCGAATTATCGCGAGCGTTCACGCCGACGGATATTTACAACGCATTTAAACGAAACACCTGTTTCCCTCAAACGCGCCCCGCTCACCTCGCACGTAATGCACCCTCTCTGCGTCCATTCCCGTCTCGCCGCCCGAACTGTCGTAACGTTCGCGGTATCGCACGGCACTCGTGGATGTCGCATAATTCAGTCGATGTGATGAAAATAAAAAGCTACTCGAGCTACTCGACGGAGATGGCCAATTAATTTACGCCAAAGTGAAACACGCTGTTAAGTGAGCACACACGTTCTCGGTCTCTGACTGCGTCTCGAATTCTCTTGTGTGTTGTCGCTCTTTAGTTTTGTTCAACTTTTAAAGTGCGTTGCACACAAGTGCAAAAATTGTTAAATGTACCTATATGCCTGAACCTATTATTACATCGTAAATCCGGAAGGAAGTCTCGAACTTTGTGATACGCTAGAGTGAAATCAGACGTGGTCGTAACATAAATACTCGTAGCGTAACAACTACGTACTACGGCGATACGTAGTTACATTTTCGCCTTAAATACCAGGCCTCGCCGGACGAACGGGACCCTCTATTTCCAAGGATGAGCGCGCGCGCGCCAGGTAGACACGGCCCTGAGGCAACACCGGCGGACCTCGATAAGCATTCAGATTAGCGTGACGCCTCGAATGTGTTTACGTTTAATTACGCTAAGAGTCTCCATTAGGCTGGACCGCTGCCAGGCTCAATTCGGAGACCGTTCTGTTTTACCGAGCGTAGGTGCACCCACTTAACTTGCCTCCGCTTTTCTCCCTACCTCTCCTCTTCACAATCTCTTCCGTCCCTCTTTTAATCTCTACATCTTTCTCCCCCCCCCCCTCTCTCTTTCTCTCTCTCCTTCAGATCCGTCGATCTCCCTCATTTTTGTCTCCCCGCCTTCTCTACGCCCATGTTCGTCCTTCTTTCTCTCACATAGAACATGAATGCCGTTCGCGCTTCTCTTTTTGCGTCTCTTCCTTTGCGCCCGTCGGCGGCGTGCAGGAAGAAACTTGTTTCGGGAACGGGAACTGATACGATTCTATAGGTACCGTGGTCTCGGTGCTTTTCAAACACCACCACTCGCGGCAATATCTGGGCTTTCAACTCTCTTGATCGCCCACAATTGGATTAGCTGATCCACTACGATCTTCATAAAAGAACTGACGAATCTATTGAATTTTTGCAAATGATATGAAATCCAAAATTTCTTTACACTATAAGAGGTAGACTCGTTTTAAAGAAATTGAAAACTGATTTCACATTTGAATATTGTATTTCTAGATTCTCTAACGGAAAGCAATTCAATGATTTGTGTTGAATTAATGAAAAAAAATCTCAAAATTGCTATTCAGTCGTCTCATTTTTTTTTCTTTTCTCTAAGTAGTTGCGTTGTAAATCGACAGACGGGTATCGAACAAACAAGGGGCCTATGGAAGAAGCTCGAACGTGTCGTCGTGCAAACAGCGCGCTCAGTTAGCAGCCTAACGTCTCCTCGCTTGGCCGACGGTGAGGGGAGGGTTGGCGGAATTTAAAAGCGCTTTTAGCTTTTAGCCCAAGCGATACCGCTAAGAAAACGTTTTAGCGGATTTCATTTGCCCCGTCGCGGCTTCGTAGCGGCCTGCCGAGACGATGGATCGCAAGAAACAGCGGAGGGACAGAAGGGGATAGGGAGAGAAGGAGATAGGGGAAAGGTAAAGGGTGAGAAGAAGCGGTGGTAGAGGCAGTTGCTCCGAGGGATGTTGGCAACACCGGTTATTAAGTAGATGCTACATTGAATGGGTGGATGAATATTTAAGACGTTCAACAAGTTGCGGATTTTTCTTTAATCAGGCTAACCTGCTGGTCCCCTCTTCTTCTACTGCGGCTTGGCTTTCTCATCCTTCTCGTCGGTTTCCACTTACTCAAATTATAGCACGAGTCGAGCTATTTATGCGACGAGAAAGAATTTCAAGGAGTTCGCTGATTAACACACTCGATCATATTTCGTCAGTGATCTTTTTAAATGTTTTATCGAAGCTTTCTAATTGTAAGATGGAAAGAGATCATCATAAATAAGTTTACAAATTATAGGTCAATTTCTGGTGATGGTTCTTTTGAAATCGGACTATTTTGTGGCAATCTTGAGATTTTAAAAAATTAAGAAAGTCTTGGGATGCGTCTGTTTTAGATTTTAAATCTTTTTAATTCTCGTTCTCTCGTATTCCAGCGCTGATTCAAATGTGGCTCACGCGGCCAAATCGATCGATCCCTCGTTCCATGTCCATCTTTGGATTGGTCCACGGTAGCGGATAGGTCGATGGACAATCGGCAAGAATGAAGTTTTGTATTACTCCTCGTGAGATAGCGCAGAAGGAAGGGAAATGGAAAGAGGGAGGGGGGGAGGAGAGGGATCGGTAAAGATCAGCGAGGCAAGAGAGTAGGAGTAGGAAGAGGAGAGGTAGGAGAGGGAGAGTTCACGAAACACTCTAAATCCCCGAGGCAAATAGTTTTTCTTCGATATCCGTCGGCCAGAAACAAACAAGATTCTTTATAGACGGAGCAAACCACTCTTCTATAAGTACACCCGCTCTCTTCGCCCTTCCGCTCAATCTCTCTCTCTCTCTCTCTCTCTCTCTCTCTATCTCTCTCTCTTTGCGGCGAGATGTCTGCCTGTCTGTACGTGTATATGTATACGTACACGCGCAGGCGCGTACGTTGTTTGCGCGCGTTCGCGAGCGCTCGCCAAAGTAAAGTAAGCTTTTAGCGGAGTGGCTGATTTATCAATGTATTTATTCCGAGATATTGAATTCATTTAGTTAAGTAGCGCTGGCGGGGGCGGCCTCTGCCGCACTTTCTACAGCTATTTTCACCTTCGCGTATAGCGTGCTCCTTGAAGGACGCGAAGCGGTAGGTCTTTTTACGCGAAGATAGCCTCGGATTTTTTTCCCCCCGATCCATCATATAAAGCAGGTTAATGAGCCGCTTAATATGAAAAATTACGCCCCGGATCAATAAGTTCGTTAAAACAGCTGGCAAACGGTGGGCGTTTGGTTTCTAGTTGATTAATAGTGGGATCATTCTTTGCAAGTAGCGTCGTATGAGACTTAATCGCCGTATTATTTAACGTTGAAAATTAAAGAGACTAATAAGAGATATAGATTGAGTGTTTGCTAGTAGTAGTAGTAGTAGCGGTAACCGTCGTTTGGGACACCCGGTGTATTCGTTCGATACCACCAGCGTCGATATTACGAATAACTAGTTCAATCTCCTCACTCCATCTGAAAAAATTTGCGCTATCGGAAATAAAATATCACGCGCAATTTTTTATATAATATTTTTATTGTGCATTTCATCGATTTGCGTCAATCTATGCTTCAACAATTTATCGCCACATGACGCTTAGTAATTTGAGATATTCGAAATACATTCATTCCCGGTCATTAATAATATCACTAAATGCATTAAACAAGCGCGACCGCTTTGCTAAATAAAAAAACATAATGCAACAATAAGCCGGACACGCGCGGCTTATGAACTTTTAGGTATTTATTATTTGCAAAACGTCGTGATTTAGTTCCTGTATAATGATTAATCCTCGACAGAGTACATTTACATATTACAGCATGAGTAATTAACTTGAGCCGAAAGTATGACAAATGTTCTGAATTAATGATGTATAATTAAATCAAGTACCGCGCGCGGATTGTCTACGTCAGCTACATATTTCCGTAATCAGCTTCTCTCATTTAATTTGCAAATTAACATTCGTAACGCGCGAAACAATTATTTCATAGTCATCTCTAACATAATTAAATCAATCATCTAATACGGAGTCACGTATTAAAACTAGTCACATAACATGGCGAACGTGGGAAGGACGTTAATTATTTGGAAAAGTTTTCTCATCGGTACAACGCTTATAATCCCGCGAGTTTTGTCATCGACGAGATCGTCCATTTGCTCGTTTGCTTTAATTCCCGTTGGACGGAGGGGGGGGGGGTGTATAAACGGGGTGTATAAAGGCCGAGAAGGGGCACGATCGCGCGACTAATGTCATTTCTAAGTACACACGCCTATCGGCGCGGTATACAACATACAATTTTCCGATAGCGGCGTACCTGCGCTTTAACTATCCCTCGATCTAAATGCACTCTAATGGACTGCATTAAACAGAGAGACGGTCTCGAGAGGGGTTTGAGAGAGGGAGGGGAGAGAGAGAGAGAGAGAGAGAAGCCGAGAGGAGAACGGGAGGGTGAATTCACGACCGGTGTCGGACACTTTCAAAGAGACGCCCAAGAGACATGCTGTCCGTGAAAAGAATTCTTTTCGAGGAAATCGCGATTACTTTTTTACACGTAATTAAATGTGTCGGGGGTAACGATCGATTAAATTGGAACGTTATGCTACGAGCTGAGAAGGTGTTATCGTGAAATTATTTTGCCGAGCGTACTTATATATATATATATATATATATATATATATATATAATAGATACACATATATAGGTACACAAATAATGTTATTCGATATTAATTGTATTCAGTGTATTTATAAAATTTTCCCACCTCTTATTTTTTCTTCTGTATGTATCTATCCTATGAGTATCGATGAAAACGTACACGACAATGAAAGAGAATTTTAACATTTCGGTGATTTCACTCAACCAGTGAATCGTCCAGTTTATCCAAGCATAGTTTTCGGCTAAACGATTCGCCCGCACCAATCATTTTGTTCACTGATGCATTATACAACTCTATGCTATCTCTTTTTTTCTATACGTGTACATAAGCATCGTGTAAAAGAAATAGTCAAATATTCGTTTTGCGGACAAGATGTGTTAACAATTATCTGCTTTTTCGAAACTTTCCTCATTATTTTTATACGAATTTTTTGTAGAACTGTTAAGTAGGGTATTTTTTTTCTGTAATCATTATCGGGATCCGACAAATACGTTAAAATTCAAGTTTTTAACATTTCAAATGGAAAACAATAAGACTTTTATGTGTATGAAAAGTAGTTTAATTAAATTATTTTGTATCTATGAGAAGAATAAAAATATACAAAATAAATATATAAAATAAAGATTAAAAAATATAAAAATTTGTTGATACAACTTTCAATTCAATTGCCAAGGAAGTTTTAAAGAAAAAAAAAGCTTTTAAATCATCAAGAATACTAGCAGCATATAAAAATACGAAATATTAAAAAAAAAATATATCACGATAAGCGAAAAAAACGACACGCAATGCGGGGCCAGGACTGACACGCGGTCAGGTCGGTTAAAAAGATCGAACAACTAATGACCGGAGTCGTTGAACACACGATGAATTAGTTATTCCATATGCAAATTTGGTTCCCTCTTTTAGGCCATTTCGACCGCACTGATCGCGATCGAAATCCGAATCGCACGTTCGTTGCGCGGGCGTTAACGCTGGAAGGTATCTGGCCGCGGGTCACGAATTTATGATTGTGGCATACCTCCGGATGAGAAAAATCGCGTGAAGAGAGAGAGAGAGAGAGAGAGAGAGAGAGAGAGAGAGAACGAGTAAATAAGAGAGAAGGAGAGGGCGAGAAAAAGAGAAAGAGCGGATGTGTGACGACGCTGAAAAAAATGCCAGCGACACGCACGAAAATAAAAATGATTACGTACCCCACCGCGAACGTACGTGCGCTGCGTGTCACGCACACACGTACGCGGACATATCGGAGGAGTAGCAGAGGAGGGAGAGGAGGAAGGGGTAGGCGTGTGCAGGGATGCACGACCGTTACCGCGATGTTTTGTAATTTAAATTAATTGAAAAATATGCACTGTGTGTGTTGTCCGATCGCGCTCGTGTCGCCGGAGAGAAACAGCGGCGAGAGGAAACGCGACGCGGGGAAAAAAGGGAGAAAAAAATGCGTGAGCAATGCGTGCGGGGAGGAGAGTAGTAGGTTGTAGTGAACGAGCGCGCAGCGCGCGGAAACTGCAGTGTGTGAGTAAGAGAGAGTAAGAGATTTAGAGGGACAGAGAAGGAATAAAAAGAGAGAGAGAGGGGGGGGGAGGGGAGGGGAGGGGAAGCGGAATGCAGGTACACCGCGGGCCAATCATTCGCGCCGGTCGGCCAATAACTTATTGGTTTTTCACGTACGATTTGATTCATTATCATTCCGTTATTTATATTTGTCCGACCTGCTGCGGATTTCGGGGATTTGCGCCACGAACGAGAGAAACGCAGGGAAAAATGCAGCCGCGTCGATCAGAATGCACGCAATGAGCGAAACCTCGGAATCGTGTCGTTTCTCCACCCAATGCTCTTATCGCTCGTCAACCGCATAGCCAAGTAATTTAAGTTGATTACGATTTGTTCGTTAAAAAATTCGCTTATTACACCGAATGACATCTCGTATAGCTCACGAGACACTTTCATTAACATTTTTCTTTTTCAACAGTCGTTAAGTTGACACAATGTAGATGAAAAGAAAATTAAAGCCCTAAAATTCGCAGTCTCGTTGTCTCGGTGCGAGAAAAGAAAAGGAGAAAAGAACAGCGACGGAGAACTCTCTATTTATTCGCGGCAGAACTCGACGTTCGCCGATATTTCGTCCGGAATACGTTTGCACGTAGACAATTCCGGAAAGTCTCGCCAGGACTTGCAGACTTCAGGACGCGCGCTCCTTTTCCAGGACGAGGCGCCTTAATCATTCACGAGGGCCTGACGGCGGGCGCGCCTTTAAACGATCCAACTGAAATTCGTCCGGACGTCCAACGTCCGAATTTAAATCCTCTCAAATATTGAACGCGCGCATCCGGCCAGGCGTACGTGTACACTCGTAACTTCTTTTCCTTCCCATCCCGGCCGCCATATATCTATATACAGCCGTTCTCTACTGACTCTACTCTCCCGGCCGAACGCACCCCGTTAAACCCACTCGACTCGGCAGAGAGAATCGTCGAAAAGCGGATATAATAATGCTCGGATATTTTGGAAAAATGCGCGCGCGCCGCATCGACTTTCGCTGGACGGAGATTAAAAGTCACAGCACGAAATCCTGCGGAACCTGGGGATTAAGTCGAGTACTCTCGAGTACTATGTCGATATTGTTATCGCTCGCGTTGATGTACACAATTTATGTGAAACTTGAACCATGCAACGGTATTCCAAGCTTGAATCGTGTGCAGTAATTTTTATTTGATATTTAATTATACGATGCCAATTAAAGTTCTTACTTTTCTTTTTGTAGTAAAAGGAAAATCGAAAAATTAAAAAAGAATTATGCAAAGTATGCGTGAGTCGTTTTATTAATTCGTCGTTATTATTTTAATAATTTAAGAAGAGTGTTTATATACAATACACTCCAACGAAGCATCGTCATCGTGGTCTGGTTTTGCGCTCGTCGTGGCCCAGGAAATTTGCGATCGCAAGATCGCAACTGCAAGCAAACACTCGAGGACAGGTATTCGTTACGCGGTTCATAACGCGACCGTGATACTGGCAATAACTCGACCGGGCCTTAATTACTTTAATTAATTAGGAAACGTGGCTTCGTCGAAGTCCGATCTTATGGCGAGCGGTATGTATCTTCTGTATTGCATCGTACGTATACGAACCAAGCCGGCTCGTGTGAAAGAGCAGAGCCCCGTTTCCATACCGCGCGCTATATGGATACCTGCCCTCGAAATATCTTCATTAATAACCAATCCTTTCATCTAACTTGGTTACTCTGCGAAAGTCTAGTGCACGATGCTCGCTGTCATTAAATAAATCGAAAGAAAGATATATAGATATTTTTCTATAATTGAACTGCATTTTTCAAGTAACAAATTGGATATAAAAGTATTTTAGTTGTAATTTAAAAATCCTTTCTTCCTAACGTGTATACATATTTATAATCGCGAGTGAGAGGGAGAGAGAGAGAGAGACGTACATTCTAAGAATTTTAATTTCTAATATCCGTAAAGTATTAATTAATTACTGTTTGAAAACGACTGGCACGCATCGATGATAAAAAGTCACTGTTCCTCGCTACAACAAAACCAAAAATCATCTTCGCCAAGTCACGTCGGCCGCGCGCGTTATTTTTTAATTAAACGCGCTCGGTATAAAGAACCAATACGCTCGGTATGTATTATCGTCATAATTAAAGCGGCGATCCTGGATATTAAATAAACGTTTTGCAATGGCGGCCGGCAAACAATGTCAAGAATTTTGATGAAACCGCCAAAACGCGTTTCGCGTATTTATCGCGATGATTTTTCTTGACTTCGTTCGACACTTCGTGCGAGACTTGGGCAACTTTCTTCGCGGCCGGAAAAAGTAGCGCGACACGAGAGAGCGATATTTGAAATATCTAAAGGATCGATCCCTCGTGATAATCTAGGACGTTATTTCAGTGGTTTAATACCTTTATGGCATGACAAGAACGTTATTAGCATCGACCACCGCCGTCCTTTCCCTTCCGTCCTTCCTCGTTCACTTTCGCGTTCCTAAATTTAATTAAATTTCACGGTTTTTCGCGATTAAGGGACGGCGGCGACGGCGTAGGAGGCGTTACAAAATTAGTTTTGGCCGGGATAATGAATTTCGTTAATTATGCCTCCGCGAATCGGCGCGAGCGTCTTAATCTGCCTGAACGGTTAATGATAAGAAACGAGCGTTTAATAGCCAAACAAAAAAAAAACTTATCATCATTTCTTAGATATATTATATATTATTTTCGCTTTCTCTCGTCGTGCGGAACGTGGACATGTGTTTATCACGAATTAACACTGTTAGGGTTAACGAATGCGCATGTTTCAAAAGTCGTAAATGTCGCGACGTCGCAGAGGGACCAACTTTCTTCTAATTTCATAGCTGTTAGTCCTAACGCGCCGCGTCAGGCTTTGCCTGTTCTAGCACTGATGTTGCACCGGGACTTCGCGCTCGCAAAAAATCGGTGTTTGCGGGCCGATTTTTGCGCGTTCGCGTCGACGCCGCTAATCCCACCATAATGCTGCGTATAATGGCTCGTTAGCCGCCAGATTTATTCGGCGGCGACACGCGTGCGGATTTTTCCACGATTCGTCGTGAAACGCAAAAAACTCACTTGATCGTGGCAACGTGTAATTAGGAATATTTCCCCAATTTTCCGTTGCACGAAATTTCTCTTCCGGAAACGCGTGTTGGATTTTCAAGACTTGAGTAATATGTAATTCGACGTATAATGTCAACTTAAAAAGTGCTCGTAAAATTGATAGATATACAGGATGCGTCACCAAAATCCGGACAAATTTCAATTTAAATTTTCTACTATATTGTCTGCCTCCGTCAGAGATTGTTGTTGGCGTCCGAGAAAGCTGATGCTTCTAGTAAACAGTCATATTCTCAAAATGGCTGCGATGTTGAAACCAAATGCGGAGTATAATCGCGATCGTCGAAGGCCTTCGCGCTGAGCGTTCAGCAACGAATAATTCGGTTCTTTGGATACCCGAGATCAATCGTTTATGACGTTGTGGCAAAATATATACGGCTTTAGAACAGTCCAACGAAGGTTCCAGCAAGGAAGAATCGCTCGAAAGAACGCACCGCGAGGAATCCCGCAGTCGTTGAAAGGACTCAAGCGCTGATTTCGGATGACCCAGGGCAATCGTTGCGAAAATTAGCATCGATTGGTGCCAATTCGGTGAATTGCCGAGAAGGATCTTTGATACAAATCGTACACATTAAAGATACGATAGATGCTCTCTGAGGCTGCCAGGACAAGACGAGTTGCTCGCCTCGGCTCTCATTCTGGCCTCCCAACAGTCCAGATTTAAATCCCTTGGACAACTACGTATGGAGCGTAGTTGAAAGGGTCACAAACAAGTCTCAGCATCCCAATGTGACGTCATTAAGGACCGCTATTGAGGCAGCATTCGTCGGTATGGACAGCGCTACATTATAGCGTGCGTGCGAACGCTTCAGATCGAGAATAAAGGTCGTCATTCGAGCTAATGGGGGATACATCGAATAATTGTGCTCTACAGGGATCCCCCAAGTGCCATGTAAAAGGATTTTTTGTAATATTTAATTTTTCATTAAAAACATTTTGTTTAAAGAAATTGTTCGATTTATCCGAATTTTGATGACACGCCCTGTATTTTCGTTATTTCTATCATTTTCGAGACATTTGTAGGAAAAGCTAAATTTGAATTGTAATTATGCACGCGCTGCGACGTTTAAAGAAATGATTGAGAAGAGAGTCTCTCTCTCTCTCTCTCAAATGGCAGCCACAATCCGCGAGATTGACGTCACGCTTACCCTGGCACAATTGTCGAGCATAGTCACCACCCTCCTTCTACCTCATCCTTCACTTACATTTTTTCCCTTGCCCCCGGCAAATTGTCGTCGCGTGCGGATTCCCCTAGGTTTCGGAAAGGACCCTCGCGAGGAAGGCGGTCTCGAATTTCCATACACGCACCACAGACCGCTGCTGAATATACTCACTTCCGGCAATAGATTTCCTCCGTCCCCAGACCACCCCCGCCGCGCGCACCCCCTTCCTCGGCCGCTGGGCTAGGATAGTTAGCTAGGGGTCGGAGGGGTCGTGCAGTGGCGTACACAATCGGGGCTATTGTGCGCAGTGATTTGTGGGGACGATTTTTTGACTTCCGCCCTCGTGGGTGGAAAACGAGAGAACACGCCGCGCGCACCACGCGAATTCACATCAGCCCTCTTCGCCGAATCAAGAGATACAGCTAAATTATCGGAAAGGCAGCGGGTTAAAGGTCGATTGCCGATTTATTTACGACGACAGCGAAGAATCAAGGGTATGTTTCCCCAACCCTCCTATCTCTTCTTCTCAAAGGGCGAAGTATATATATCCAGTTGTTTTTAATCCCATTGCTTGGCTGTACGATTGCCGGGAGGTAGAAGGGACAAAATAAGTTTACGAATTTACGTATTCATGGCTTTAGCGCAATTATTAAATTAATTACAATATTTATCACTTTGTTTAATATACGATTAATTATTGTTGATCTACAGCTCATAGTTGAGCCAACACAGATCATGCGCGGTACACTCAACACTGCATCTCGCACGCGACCGCATCTCCCTCTTGCCTTTGCTCTTTTTGTTTTCTCCTCGATGGAGGTCACGGGCCAGGACTCAACGCTATACTTACTGGCCGCCAAGCTCATCATCTTACAGACATTTCATTATATGAATCAGACAACAGCATCCAGCAGCCTTGCCTCTTCCTTTTCTTTCTACAAGAAAACAACGTTCAACGAAGAAGGAGCGAGAGAGAGAGGGAGAGAACGACATCCGAGCTGCGATCTCCGATAGGCCCGGTTTAATTTCTGATTGGTATTACCACAGCGTGAATTGAACGGCCGGGACTCTCCGCGATTATTGCAATCGAATTTCGAGGCCGTGAGAGCGAGGGTATTTTTTCGCACGCAATTTTTCATCGCGATGCACGTTATAGTGAAATCGAGCGATCGCAATGCTTTTTTAGGACTGAGGAAAATGGGGAAATCACCGAGCGATGCGATTTTCGAATTGCCGTTAAGCAACGTATTCGACGATGAAGCGACGGACGGGGTGGCGCGTTCGACCAGGGAAACGCCAAATAAAGTATTCATACGAAATACGTAGATGCGCCGGCCGATTATAGGCGGGTAAACATTTGTGTAGGGAGAGGAGGACACGCGGATACCTGTAACTCGAATCTGGGTTAATGTGTGCGCTTGCGAGTATGTGTTCGCGCGCGTTGTAGGTACCTGCACGTGTAATCAGTGCTAATGCGTCCCTAATGGTGACTAAATACCAAATCATAGTTTGATGCGCTCCCATCAACGACGCTGCATCAACGAAGTGTTACATCGGCAAACAAAATCAAGCCGGTCGATAACGGCGAGCGCAAAAATCCCACGCCAGCAGACGACAAAACGTGATATTATTGTTGAGAATCAACTACTGTAGGCGCACGACTCGCGTATTTTTTCGAAAAGTGTAAAGTTTCACGATATATTTAATCCTTTGAGGATTTCATACTATATTCTATTTATTCCCTTTTTTTTAAACATATATTTTTATAAATTAATCGTCTGCAATTTTATAAATCTGCAATTTAAGCGTAATATAGAAATGTCTAATTATATGAGCTCAACAAACTTTTCGCGGAGACAGAAAAAACAGTTCATTTTACGGCTGGTTTAATCAGACGATAACATCGATATCTCTCGCCTTATTTTCTTTCGCGTAAAAGGTGAACATTAATTTCCTGGCTTAATAAGCGGACCGCGTTTATTAACGAAGCTGCGGCCCGAAAACGGACCGAGCGTGAGCGCAGGTTATTTGTTTCTTAATTAGAAAGAAAACTTTGACTCGCTTCGGAGGCGACGATCATCGTTCCCAACTCCCATTAGAACTCGTTAACGCGGTATTGGAACGATACGTCTCGCGGGAGGGCGTAGCATTGGTCCTCGTTTAATCACGCGAATCCACCCACTCGACAGTAAACAATATTAGCAAAACTAGACGGGCTTTTTAATTTCGAAAAAGATTCTCCAAAGAGACTCTTTTTACGGGGGCGAATTAAATCCCACGAGTTCGTGTAACGTAAATAAAATATTATATGCTTTAACTTGACAGTGTGCAGTACAATCGCAATGTTAAATACAACATCGCGAAAATAATTATGACAAACATTACGTTTTGCTGAATATGCGTGCGCCTCAATTTTTATTTTTATTCGTAACTTTAACTGTCCTCCGTTTTAGTCGCAACAATTATTCCGGCGTTTAATTTCGTCGTTAAAATTCTCGAGACGCGCGAATCAGGCGCTCACAATTAATTGTACGACGCAATGAGACAACTATTGCACACGCGACAATGGCAGGGGAAGAGAGGGGAAAAAAAAATAGAAGGGTAACGGGCTCGCGCCGGTATTAATTTAAACGATAAGCAAAGCGCACCAGTTTTTCCAGTCTGTTGAACAAACTGCTTACGTCTCCGGCCGCGAAAGAACGGCGAGGTGGCGGACTCTATGCAGATGAAAGAAAACTCGTTACAGAGTGACAAGTGCCCAGCATCCTCATAATTATCACATCCAACGTAATTACGGAGTACGTGCCTTATCCTAACCTGACTAACTCCGGTTCCATAAACGACTCCCATGCACGGACAAGGCGAATTTCTTCTTTTATGTGCCTCACCGGAACATTTAAAAGCATCACGAGGAGAAATTAATAAATAATTATAATCACTTGCTCGCACGTATTTACGCGGCACTTGTAAAAATATTATCTTTAGCCCTTGTAAAAATTAAAATACATGCCTCACTAATAATGCTATAATCTTGACTTTATTGTTGAAATTCATGTTGCGGCTGAAACACTCGCACACATTGCACTCGCTATGTATTATAACCCCGCGAAATAATCGAGTCAATTATATGGCCGGCCGGAAGTGTCATAAAAAATGCATCTACCCCCAGCGATACGTGGTTATCCGGCGCGTCCGTGGACGACAGGCGTCTCTCCGACATCCACCCACGCATCTACCGTCTCTTCCGGCGAGAGTTTTATTCATAGCATCGTCCCGCTAATATAAAAGCTGCGCATAGAGACATTAAAGTCTTCGCGATGTAGCCCAACGAAACACTCTTGCAACCGTCCAAGTACCCTTTTAGCGATGGGCTAATCCTCGTCGATGAGTACCGAATAATGGTTTGTTGGAAAATCGAGGAGCCCTTCCATTGAACGAATCGATGTATAATTAAGAAGCAAATCGTGTGCTTATATAGCGGGATATGTAATCCGGATGGCTCGAATCGGATGGTTAAATCAAAAACTAATCTAATTGATTTCTATAAATGAAATCAAATTTAAAAATAGAGGACATATTCCGATTGATGTGATTCTGTTAGCTTCTAAACTTATTTTTTTTCTTTTTAGACGTTTTGACAGCCACTTAATTAGCTAAGCTTATGATGTTGAAAATGTTTAATTTGAAAATCCGAGATCGCAATAATAAGATTTATTTGAAAAAAACTTACTGACTTTTACAGAACATATTGGACGATAAAAAAAATATTCTAGTTAAAAATACAATTTTCGTAGCGGGTGTAGGTACGTGTTTTACGAAAAATTTGAAGAGCTTTTAAATTTCGTTATCTTTTTAAACCCAAAAGATATTCAGCGAATAGGCGTTACTTGCTGCTCGTCGTTGTTACTCTGTGCGTGCGCGTTAACAAGACACACATTATATCGCTAAACATACGCAAAAGCGTACGTGTGCGGACGCGTGTTTCTCTGTTGGCAGTCGTAAAAAAAGCGCGTACCTTTTCTCTCTCTTCATCGTCGCCTCCCTCATTTCGTCGATGCTACGTACAAGTATCCATACGGTGCACGGAAGTACTCGCGTTATGTACCGACAAACTCGGATCGAGTATGCTTTACGATCGGTTTATTCACGGCCGGTTCGTGAGACGCTTCAAAAATGGCCGATGTGACTCCAACCCCTATTTTTTATTCCACGCTCTATTCTATTTCTCTCGTCATGTCTCTAACGCCGAGCGTTTGGACGTCGTATTTTTATTTTCACTATTTCGAATAATACAATTCTTGAATTTTGTCATTTATTTGTCTGGTAAGGCGATAAAACTTTCACGTTATAACGATCTTTTATTGTATAATGCAATAAGAAATTTGTTACAATTCAGACACTGTCATTTTCAAGCCAAATTAATAGGGTAAGATGATATCTAATTTTCGAGGTTCAAGTTCGATTCTTGCCACTTTGGTCCCCGCCTCTTTTCTTTTAATATCTTTCGCGCAATGAGATCAGAATGACCGAATTTGAACCTCGAAAATCTTAAAATCTTATTTTGTTCAGAATATATGTTGCACATATTCGAAATTATATCATCTTACTTTACAGTGATTTGACATTATGCTAACAAATAATAGAAAGGTACCGTACTTCTCGGCGTATTCTAATTACAGCAATTAATGATTTAGCGCTTAGGGAGCTGAAAACCAGTCGTGTCGCTGCATAATCATTTGTAAATGCATGTAACAGCAATCGTGCGGCATTTAAGCGTAGGTAGATGTGCATCGAGCGGGCGATAAATCACGATGTGCTTATTATGACTGCTAGTTTATGTGAGTGAGTTATAGCGAGTAAGTAGGAAAGATCGTGGAAATTGTTCACTGCGATATCTAAAATATCTTAGGCTTGATGATCACGATTTTGTCGATGCTCGTCCGAAACTGATCATACAATGAAGAACCTTCTCTGCTATTGATGATCTTGAGACCTTTAGATTTCATTTCACTGAAAACAGAATTCGCAATAATATCCGCGATCGTATAATTACATTCGACGTTAAGCCAAAGTCAGTAAATAATGTAAATATCCAAAATGATGTTGTTGCACACACTTTTGCAGGAGCGAGACGCTCTTTTCGCGTGCACATATAAATATTTCACACGTGACACGTAACGAGTGAGCGAGAGTAAAGCTTAAAGGGGCTTCGTACGCATCGCGTCTTGATTTACGCGTGAGAGGCGTGCCCTACGGAAGCCGCAATTAGTTTATTAATAATTAGTGAACGAGCTGCTGCATTCATGCGTCACACGAGTGTATGAAGATGCAGCATGTATCAAGAGTTCTCTCTCTATCCTTATCTCTGGTACGCATTTATTCATTAACGTGAGTGAAAATGTAAGCAGCGTTTTATTATTGCTGTCATTTAAAAATTTAAGAAAAGTAATACCTTCCAACGATTGAAAAGAATTGGAAAAACAAAATAATACAATCAGTGATATGACGTCGAATTAATCGTCCATCAAAACAGTTATTAAAGCGCGGATAACAAATTATGTAAAAATTCATCGTAACACAGATGTGTACTGGAGAATGTACTGTTCGAATAAATCACTTAATTACCGAAAGAGAAAAATAGAAGACATAAATCGTGTACGAACAGACCTCTGGCCTGGATCACGTTTCTCTCAGGGCGGGGATCGCGAATTTGCTTAGAACGCGGGTGCCGCACACGAGTGCCACGGCTCTGGCATCACGTGCAACGTGATATTAGATCGTATATCGTCGGTAAATATATAGCGTAGCCTAGAGAGAGAGAGAGAGAGAATGAGGAGCGGTGGGGGGAGGGATGTAAATAAAAGTGGTTTGGCAGAGGCGGAAGAAAATTACAACGGCTATTGCCCACCTCAAAACATCACTTACAGGTTCGTACGAACCAACTTTTTCATTCCTGCATTTTGTTAAAAACTTGTTAATTCCTTAGAAGAGATTAAATAATTACTTATCTTTATTCCTACAAGTGTCATGTGTCTTTACATTTTTTTACACTATAAGCTACTCGCTAAATGCGATTTCTTTTAGTAATATACATTGTGTGTGTATGCAAAATGCATATATTATTGTATGTATTATATATATATAATAGATATCTATATACACACACATATGTATATCTTATATAAGTATTATAGCTCAAAAAGATTCCCGGCCGGTCCATCGGCCGCGTCAGCGCGAAACTTTGAAATCGTAGGAAATTAAATTTTTTCCTCGTAGATCCACACTTGGCCGCAAATTCATAAGATTCAATATGCTACGAGCGGGTTACCAAGGCGGGAAAGGCGCGGCAGCGACGACGTTGGCCACGCGCGAGTGTGGAAAGAGGGAGGACGAGAGGGTTTTATAGTTTACATCAAATACGTGCCCTCCCCTATCCTGCTGTCACGCGGGGGTAGCAAGTTTTACATATACTCTCCCTCTTTTTCTCGACGTCGTTGCATATTTATCCGCGATATATGAACTAATATTACGTAGCACACTAACATGTGGTACCAACATAGTGCTACTTCTGACCAGTATCCTCTTTAATTTTTATTGTTTGTTGAAATATTTTTCAATTGTAAACTAAAGATAATGAGTTGCACACGGAAAGGTGCAATGGTTTTTGTTAAAGTATCTAAAAATTTAACCAAATGTACATAATCTGAACGATAATTTTATTTTGCACCATTAAAATAATTATGTAGGATGTTCAAAGCTGGTTGGTAGAACGTCAAAACTTTTTGCAGCACTGTTTGAGATACTTGCAATTATCTTGATGATTCAATAAAATTATTTTTAGATCTGTGTTTATATAGCTAAATTTGTAGATATTACAATAAAATCATTCTTTACGTGTGTGACGTTGATAATATAGAAAATGTTAGAAAAGAATACGCGCTAAATATTTCAATTCAAAATTAATAAATTTAACAAAATTACGCGTAATTTTCTAAAAGCGCTATAAACGTATCTTTCAAATACAATAAGAACTTCGAATTGATGAAGGTTTAAGACGATAGAAGAGTCTGGACACTTGTTCGCATTCGCTCCGCGCTCGGATCCATCGCTACAGCGAAGCGAGCGAGCAAGCATACTGAAGCTAAAAGGGAAATGAGAATGAATGTAATAATATATTTAATATTCGCCGGGTCCCTGCCTCCTCCACTCTCGGTATTACAAGTCAACCAATATTCTCGCCCCCGTTCTGAATCCTCCCCTTCATCTTCCGCCCATCCCCATCCTCGTTCTCATACCTCACCCTCTTCTTTCTCTTTCCTCCGTTCTCGTCGACTTTGAAAGTGCACCGACATTATTTCCGCCATAACCGACGCACCAGCATACGAAGGGTAGAAGAGACTTCTCATGGAACGACAAGAAACAGCAACGATTGCTATGAATCGAAGAAAAGTCGCGGTAGACATGAATTTCATTAACTCGTTGCATTCTTTTTCTCTCGTTAAAAAAAGATGCCATTATCGATGAAACGATCAATTTTGATTAATTAGAAATATTATTCTGATGAGAAGAGAAGAGAAGAGAGGAAATGATGTAACAGAAAATTGATATTTTGCTTTAATTCGATGTTGAGATTTGCTTGTACATCGTCGAGTACGTAGTACGTTTAAAAAAAAAAGAAAGAAAGAAGAGAAATAAGAATTTTATAGAACGTATAATTTGTTACAGAAGATTAGCTTAAAAGGGAGATAAGCTGAGTGAGACGAGCGGAAATTAATAAAGCGGATTGGTCTAATTCTTTTCGTTTGTGTGACACACTCTTCCACGTGTAAACGCATGCTTTTTGCCGTAAAGAAAAAAGGAAGAAAAAGGACCCGAATCAGCCCGTAAAATGAGCCCGACCACGACGAAACGAAGGAGAGAACGTTTGTAGCATGGGGACCAAGAGAGGCATAAAGCATCGTCGAGCGTGTGTACGGTGCAAACACATAATCGAGGGTATTAAACGTAATTAACTACCCCTGTACTAAGCATGTAGCGCGGATACACGGGCGAGGGCGTCTATCGATATATCGATCGATTGCTACGCGCTCGTTGCCAGTAAATGTGTATCGAGGCCCTTTCCATTAGCGTACAAGCGCCGTCCTGCGCGTCCCTCTTTTACTTTTGCTTGGACGATGCACCCTCTGTTTTCGCTCGTGGCAAATGCATTACCTGTGCACCGTAATCGTCCCGTCTCTCATTATCGATCTACGGATATTTTAATATCAATTTATCGTCGATTCATTGACAAATGAAAAATCTTCCTATCCGATATCTACAAGCGAATTAGAGAATCAAGAATTAATTCCTTAATACATTTTCATTGATTTGAAATATTTTTTACGCAAAAATATATATATTTAGATATGTACGAATCTGCTTTCTACGTGTTATACTAATACGTATTCCACTGAGAAAGGTATCTCGACGCGCCCACGCAGTCCGAGGATCCATGTTGCGTTGTAGCGACAACGTCCGGCCGATAGCGAGTACCTGCGGACTCGCTCGCGATACTCGAAGGTATTCGAGTATTCGCCTTAAGAATGCACGAGGATTGCCGGTCGAAGCGTAGCGTGGGCGAGCTTGGCACCGTTGGCGAATTAAGTGGTCGCGATGACACGGATGTAAGTCACGTAGCTGTATAGCATCCTGTATCACTTATCGACGGCTACGATCCTAGCGGGTTTGTGCGTGCATCTTTTTTTTCCTTTTTTTTTTTTTTTACAAAGATATCCTTCCCATAAAATTGCCGTGCATATGAAAGAAGCGGTTTGGACAAGTGTATCCCATCACGATGGAGCCAATTGTCGGTGGCCGTTCGATGTAGCTACGATAACAGAAGGCGTTCTCTCATAAAATCGCGCATACGTGTACGCTTAATAGAATAACGAGTTTATCGGAAGCGACTCGATTTTTTCATCGACTATACCGCTGCATTTCCGCGTTCTCATCGGCGATCGATGAAAATCGATGGCTGTGCTCTTATCCTCTTTTCTCTCTCTCTCTCTCTCTCTCTCTCTCTCTCTCTCTTCGTTGCTCTCATCGTTCACTTTTCAGCCGAGAGACATTGATGTGAACCTAACAAATATTTCGTCGCGATACGTGCTGGGATTCAAATAGAGAGACATTGTAATTTAATAGATCCATACTGAATTCTCTATCAATCGCGGACGTACAATAGGGAGTGTCATGTCTCGTCTCAATTTTAATACCACGCTGAATGCGGTTAGAATAACAACTATTATCCTTATTTTTTCAGGGCGGTATCAGAAATACTGATTCACGCGCGTTATGATCCCGGCGCTAGCAGCCGGAGCCGCGGAATCAAGGTCGATTGGAATTCATAGGGTATCGCGCGAACTTTCGAATTTCCCCTGCAATTTCCCTTGCGCGAGCTGAAACGAGGAGAGCCGAATACGCCGCGTGCACCGCGACGCGTCGGAAATCGCGACGAAAATTGCTCCGATACGATGTTCCTCCCCTCCCCGTGTCTTTACCAATGTTTAAGCAATGAAAAAAAAAAAGGACAAAGGTAACTTAAGCAGATTACGCGAGGGATGGAATAACAGCTCCGGAAAGAATCACAGCAGCCTTCGATTTCATATTCGTAACGCATTACGCTGATGCTCGAAGGTTTCTTTCTTTCTTTTTAAGATAAAGATCGAACTCGGTATTATCATTTTTTATTTTTTTTTTACACACGTACACGTACGTTACAACAAAATTCGCGGCGCAGGCACGCGGGCGGGCGGCGACGATTTTTGATTGGCGCGCGACGCGCGCCTGGTTTCGCACCGGCGGATATCCCGGCCGAAATCCGATAAACCGCAAAAGGCTATTTGTTAGAATGAAAAAATCACTTCCTCGCGGCGCGCCCGCGCGCGCTGATAAACCCCGGCGGATCGTATCACCGGCCGCGATACGTCAAAACAGAAATGGCGTGAATTCAATATCCCGATTTCAAACCCGGTCGACATATGCACCGAGCTAACCCCTCGCTCTCACCCTCGTCCTCGTCCTCGTCCTCATCCCTTGCCCTCCCATTCTCGTCCTCGTCCTCGCTCTCGCCCTCGTTCTCGCCTCGCAACGGCACAAAGACACGCATGTACGTATACGTGCTAATGTGGCGAACGCGCACGGACGAGAGAATTTCAGTAACGCCATAAGAGTGCGAATATTATAAAGAAACATTTTCAACAGGCTGTCGGATAATAGCCGATTTTTTTAGTCATAGAGAACGTATCGTGTCTTAAAATTCCATCCGAAAATTTCGAATTGAATAGATATCATACTTATCTTTGCCTTTGAATATCGATCAAATTTTTTTTTAATGCATCGGGGTAGCGATGAAATTTTCGATGTGGAAGAGCCCGAGCGCATGTTACGTCACATCAAACTGTTATCAAACCATAGCCCGAGCGAAGTATCGACTGCGGCCTCGCCGCGTTATCCGCGTGATAAGGGCCTGCCAACCCTTATGAATGCCTCCATTATGCCCTCTCGGGGTATCTTCAGTCCCTCCCTCCGCTTCCTTCCATTCATTTCCACCGCAGCAACAGCGTGCGACTATCCATCCTCGGTCGGTTGCAGATAGCAACGCAAAATTAATGTAACCATTCGTCTAATAACCGCGATAATGAGAGGGTGGGCCGTCGAGTCGCAATAAACGATTGATTAATTACCACACAGATTAAGATACTCCCTCTGCAGAGATTGTTTTCTTGCACGCAAATATTATAGTGTGCGTTCCTAGTTCGATCTGTGTCGCATTGAGAAAAAAAATCGCTAATTACATTTATGCTCGCGATAATGATGAACGTATGAACATTTGTCTATTGCAAAGTGTTAAATAATTTGTCGTACCCCACGCTTTTCCTCTTAATTAAAAATCATGAATTAATCAGATCGTTAGTAATCAGACGCTCGTCTTCTCGCGTAGACGCTTCCTCTTTCTCTCTTTCGCTTTCGCTCTCTCTCTCTCTCTCTCTCTCTCTCTCTCTCTCTCTCTCTCTCTCTTTCTCTGCTCTAAATCTCGCTCTCGTCTCTCGCCTCAAATAGACGTCGCAGTGCTTTTACGGTCCCTTTAGCCTTCCAACCCCATCGCCGCGGCGCGTTCGTTAAGGGTGGATTCATCCCCCAAATTAAATCAATTACCATACTAAGGCGGATTTTCGGAAAGCTCGCTCCCTATCTCTTCCCCAGTCCTCGTTTCCGGCCCGTCTTTCGACGATGACGCTTGTCTCGTATCGTTATTTCTCAAAACTGAACTTCCCGCCGAATACGTCGCGTATGAATAATAAATGCGGTACTCTACCTCTTTTGTGCGAAAGCGACGGGGATGGAAGCGCTTCGTACGACCGTGTCTGCTATACGCGCGTCCCGTAAAATTTCATCGCTGGTAACGATGATGATTAAACGATTTTGCGCATAAATTTGGTCTTTGCAGGCATGTTACGGATAGGATATGATGATGCAGGATTATCGGTACGATTCACAGATTTATGCTCCTTCAATAATCGTTAACTCGATTCGAAGGAGATATCGAGGTATGGGAGTGGGACACGTTTGTGCGCGCGTTGCGTCGCAAAGAGCATCCGTTAGTTCGGTTGACCTTTGGTCGGTCGTTCGAACCTCGTTTGACTTTCACTCACGGAGACGCTAAAAGGCTTCGAGGTGTATCAAGGAGATTTTGCTTTTAGCACATTCACGATAAAACGCGTCAAGCGGTCGCAACGACGACTCTCGCGGCGCATCTTCCACCATCTCTACTTTCAGCGCTCTACCTCAACACTCCAGGCTAACTCCGCGAGACGTCCTTCGTCGCGGCATATTGAGATCCCGTTAAAGCTTATCAGCTGAAACCGCGTGCCGTACATCAACATTCTCCTTTCGTCTGATCTGAATAGACGTTAGGCCAAACGCGGTCGGATAATGCGCATCGCGCGAGACCGAGAGCGGTGCGACTAAGAGAGAGAGAGAGAGAGAGAGAGAGAGAGAGGAGGCGGAAGGCGGAGGTAGTAAAATCCACAAATCACCGAATAAACCAGAACAATGACGTAGCGGGGTCTAGGGTGGCGGAGGACGTGCGGAAAGGGGAGGAAAATGGTGGTTACTAGGGACCTACGCCAACGCTCTGTAGAAGGGGGACGTTGAGGGCCACTGTACAACGAATCGCGTACCGGCTGACGATAAATTTGTCCGCGGAGTCAATAACAGAGGCTGTTTCTGTGATTTAATGATACCTGCCGGACGCGTCCCTCGTACACACGCTCGAAATGTTTGCCTGTTTTCACTTTTCATCCCGCATGGCGAAAGGCCTCCGAAGCCTTTTCTCCCAATCTCTGCTTTGAGAGCCACCCGAAAAATTTTTCGTTAAAGAGGGATCGTCTGGAAATTCATTTTTCTGTCTTTACTACGTAAAGCGAAAATATCAAATAATTACAATGGAAAAAGAGGGGAAATCTGATTGTATTAATTGGAATTCTAGTCGAGATAACCAGAATTCTAATTGATATAATCAGAATCTTCTTCAAGTTTGTTATATTTTTAAGATTCAGAGAATTTTCTCAAGGTAGTTGTTTTACACGGTGAGATTTCTTTGAAATGCAATAAACTGATCGTATTATGATTTGCGCTGCAATATGCATTGCTTATATTTTACGAAATGGATCGCGGTATCGTGGTCGTGATATTGTGGTAATCGTACTATGTATAGATTCATGCGTGCAATATGAGATGGACCACGTCGATCGATGCTACTCCTCGAAGCTAAGTCGCTTTTGTCGACACGGTCGACAACGATCATCGAGCCATCTCGTTCCCAGAACTTTCCAAGGTTTTTCGCTCTTTCACTCGCGAGATTCCGTCTCGTGCATTTCGCGAATGGCCGATCGCCATTAAGCGGAACAAAACAGAGCGGAGAAAGTTAAGGAAAGAAAGACAGAGAAAAAAAGAGGACGAAGAGCGAGAAGCGCAGCGGCGAGCTTCCCTCTTGGAGGGAGAGACGCGAGAGATACGAGAGAGCGAGAGAGGATAGAAGGAGGAAGGGAGAAAGAGCACGCGCATATCGTGCCGGCACTTAGGCCTGGCTTTTAATCTTCGAGCCTCGAGAAGAGCTCTAATTAGAGCTGGCTCTAGTTCTAGGTACGAGCCCGGGCTCCGTTATAAGCAGGAGTTAGAGTACGGCGGGGGTATGTTTAGTTTTTAGCCGAGCGCGCAGTTACACGCGGTGCTAATTAAAATCTTGATTAATGCACGTGTCCATCAGGGCTGCCTCTAATGAACTTTCACGTCGCCTGCACTCTTAAGTCTACACGATACCGTGATCGTCCCACCTCTTCGCCGCACCCGAGAGATCGTGATCGTCCTAATCGTTCGGATGACGTCGGTCAGATTGTTCATCGTCATGCTTGCGTACGTCTTCCTTGCGTCTACATTTCGCGCGTCAATTTTCCAAATTTTTTCGCTCGGAACAGCAGATAATACAAAATTGAATCGTATAAGGACATCGTATATTATACGATCGAAATGAATCTAATTGTAAGTTCTCGTAACGATTGCACATTAGCACAACTTCCGTATCTTGCATGATATCGCAAATGCGTTAAGTTTATAATTCCATCGCGCGTCAAGCATTGCCACTAGAGATTCACGAGCTGAAAACTACAGCGCGCGCGCGCGCGCGCGCGCGGCGCACATAAAATCAAAAGTTTCCCTTATTTCGTAATTTTCGAATGGCGAGTTTAAATGGAATGCAAATATGACGGCTCGACATAAAGTTTAATTACGCGCTACTGCAAAAAGCAAGAGCTAACACGGCAATTAAAAAAATATTAAACCGCTCGCTCGGTCGCGACGCTGCTCTCTCTCTCTCTCTCCCTTCTAACTCTCTAACTCTCTCTAACTCTCTCTTTCTCTCTTTTTCAGAGTCTTCAGGCTTATTTCGCCGGCTTTTTTGAGCGGAAAATAATCGCTGGAATGGCTTTTACCGGTTAACTCGCGAACAAATATTGTGAGTACGCAGGCGGAATACAAATTCATTATCCGATTCATTGCACTTCATAGGATAGTTGTTTGTAACGCTCAAGTGATAGGTGGGCGCGTGAGCGTGAGGGGCTTTAGATCCATCGTGAACAAACGAATGCAAAACTCGCTGCGGAAGTTCTAATATGCGTCCCGGTTGGATTAATGGAGTTAGAGATGAAAGGACTTTTTTAAAGGAATTTCCTCGATAGCCAACGCGCGACACTATTAAATGGCGATAACTTTCTTGTTAACGTGCCGTTGATTAAGCCGTTGATTAAGCCGCAGATTGCGAGCAATCAGGATACGACTGAAAAATATTTATCGAGTGCAATTGTAAGAGGATATCCCGTAACTAATGCGCTTTCGCGAAATGTAGAGACAGAGACAGAGAGAGAGAGAGAGAGAGCAAAATAACGATTGATACAATACCGATATATACATACATCTGTAACGAAAAGAATGGATTTATTGGAAATTAAAGATCTTTGAAGCACATTTTACAAGAATGTTAGAGAAAATAATCTGTCTTCAGTTGCATTTTACTCATTTAAAAAAATAAATTGAAAAATCTATATGGATCTACGAATAAATCTAGGAATCTGGCGATCTAGGAACGCGAAACGAAGATACAATAGAAACGCAGGAGAAATTAGGAAGAGAGAGAGAGGGAGAGGGAGGGGGAGGGAGGGGGGGGACCAAACAGAACAGAGTCCATTTATTTAGCTTAACCGCGCCACCGCGAACGGTGCATTAACCGATTGGAAGAGCGATTAAGAGCGGCCATTCTTTTTCATTCGGTAGATCGAAAGGTCTCTAACGACGAGGCGTTATTTATCGGCCGTTCCAGCGACACTTGCCTCTCTTTTAATCACCGTTCGCCTGCAGTCCGCTGTATGCGTCTCAATTCGACCGGCCTGGCTATACGTCCCATCCCTCTTTTGCAAGTCATTCGTACGATTCGGAAGCTAATCTACATGTATTCAAAAGTTTCTCAAAATCTGGCAGACTTCTCAGAATTCTATGAAGAAGCTCAGGAAAGCTTTGGCAGACTCCCGATTTTACGTCCTTTCTTATGCACAGTGACGATTTTCGATTTATATTCCAATCGTCAAAATACATTTACATTACTCTCGAGCGCTTAGAGATAGATTGCCTATTATAAAACAAGAGAATTACAATAGAGTTTGCAAGGGGAGAGAGAGAGAAAGCTTTAATTTGCTCTTATTGCCGCAAGTAAGATTATACGAGTATTATAAGCTTATCTCTCTTGCACTTCTACTCCCATTTAAAGATGAAGTTAGTCAGGAACGGCGGGGTTCTTCGCATCCGATCTTCGGACGGCCCGTATCAGAAATTAGGAAATGACCGGATGCAACTGTCTATCTCTTTTTTTCTCTCTTTCGATCTCGCTTTCTCTCTTCTTTTTATTTCTCTTCTCTATCTTACTTTCTCTCTTTCATTCTCTCTCTCTCTCTCTCTCTCTCTCTCTCTCTCTCTCTCTCTCTCTTTCCTCTCTTGCTTTCGCTCTCTCGCTCTTATTTAGCGCAGTTGCAATAAGAGGGTAGTAGCTGGCTCTGTCCAGTTTCCACTTCAACCCCGCGCACCTTTCCTACCCCACATCTCTCTCGCTCTTCTCTTTCGACTACCGTTTCCTTCCCTCCTCGACGGGAGCGAGTCGGAGACCGCGTGGGAGGAGGGAGGGGAAGCTCGGATTCAATTATCCGATATTAAACTGCCCCTAGCCACGTTCGTGTCGACCCCTTTGGCTGTGTGAGTTCAAATGGTTGTTGCTAACCCCCCTAGAAGTATTAGATTGAATGGAGTTGGTGTTGTACTTGCTGTTACCCGGCGGAGATACGCCTAAAGGTAGTCGTTATAGGATAGCGTTGGATTTTCGCGTATATCGTTTCTTTCTCTCTCTCTCTCTCTTCTTTCCTTTTTTTTCTTTTCATCGGCCGACTCGTTTTCCCGCACCGTCTTGATTTGTTATCGCTGAAAGGGACAAGCGCGTTTGCAAAAATTGGATCTTGTTCTAGACGGCATATTACTCTTTACAGCACGATGATAATTGGAGACAATCTTATCCATCCTTTCTGGTAACTTGAAACTAAGAATCCTTTTTTATTCTGCACATATATATATATATATATATATATAAATTTGATATAAAGTCGAATACATTAATACCAAAGCGTAATTAATTTCGATAAAATGGAAGCGAAGATCAAAAGAAAAGTTGTACTATTCTCTCTCACTTTTTAATTTCCGTGGTGAGTAAAAGCACACCGTTGATTTTTCACACTAAACAAAGCATTCATTTCGTACAAATAATAGCTGTGTTACGATTGCGTCCAATACTAAAATAAGAACGCGAACTCGAAATGTATGCTCGATTGTTTTTGCACGTAGGATCATTTTTTATTAATCGAACCGGTGCATTTTGCAGTTTTAATCTACCTTGTATTTTAATATCGCATATCGTCGTTGCTTTCTGGACTTGTAAACACAGTCCCACGCCCTGTGTCGCGAACAACTTCGTCCCTCTCTCTCTCCCCTGCTTTCAATAGCGGGGGAGGGCAAATACGGATGTCGGGTAGCCAGTAGTACTGAATAAATATAAACGATAACCAATAGTATCTGTAAAATTAATAATAATCATGATCGTACCGGGCTTCCTCGTCCTCCTTGCACGCGTCTCCCCCGTCCCGTCCTGCCCCCGCATTTGCCATCAATCACATCAAAAATTCTGCAACCGGTCGATAAAATGCCGCCGTCCGCGCCAGCCGGAAACCCTCTCTCATTCCGATGAGTTTGTAATTAAAAAATTAATTAAACGAAATCCCAATCGGCATGCTGATTTTTTGCTGTATATGGTCATCGTCATTGTGTACACTCGTGCTGCATATCGCGGGGTCATTATGGCGGCTGGATTTTAACCATTCGTCCCTTTACAGACCACCCTCTTCGCTCCTGCTCCCCTTCCCCCTCCCCCTCCCCACTCGTTCATCCGATATACATGCGTAAATGCCTACGGTCGATTTATTTGTCTCTCCTCCTCTCCCCCCCCTCTCCCTCCCTCCTCTCCCTTCCCTCTAGTCTTCCACTGGTGCGCGAGCCGCTGCAATTCGGATAACGTTTTTCCTGTCAGATACTTTCCCTCCGGTTTACGTTTCCCTGCCCCCTCTATTGCAGAAGTTGAGCGATTCACACGTTGCTTCTTGCCTCCCTCCCTCCCTCGCACGTCGCATCGCTAAAGGGTTGGTTCCTTCTTCTCGTTCGTGAAACCAGTAAATTTCGCGGCACCGAGGGGTCGACGAAATGACCAATCCGCTGTCCCGAAGGGCCCAAAAGAGATTTGAGAATCGCGTGAAATTAAATAACTTCCACAGGGAAGTTCAACGACGGCCTAAATTTATACCGGCGAAATAAATTGCGTCCACCCGCGGTCACATTCCGCAGACCGGCACTATTTTAACTATACGCGAAGGTCCAACTTATTTTACCAGGAGAACAAAAAAAGCCAGAAGAGAAACTGTACTCGGACTCTCGGAAAAAGAGGGACGAGACGAGTTTATATCGAGCCATTTGCAGTACGACTCGACAGCACGAATTGTTGGCGCGATTTAATTTGATTCCACTTAATTGGGGAGTTAACAGTTTGTTTAACAACTTGATAGATTAGCTCAATACATTTGCGTTTAACGTTAAAATACGATAAAAGATTGCAGCTTTTTAATTGTAGAGAAAATGTATTCAGCAAGTAAGATAGATCGAGGTTAATTAAATTGAAGAGTTTGTAAAAATTGAACGAGTCCCATAACTTTCAAACAAATACAAGCACACGGCGAGTAAAATATGTACAAAAATATCGAGTGTTTTATAGGAAAGCATTTAAGGTATAGTCGAAAATCGTGGAACGAAAAAAGGGAGAGCGAGGAAAGGGCGGGCCGCAACTACGAAAAGGTGCGACGAAGGCACGGAGGAAAGAGAGAGAGAAGCTCTCTTTTATTAAACGAAAAATTGGATCGTGCTTGTCGGAATGCAATATTTCGACGGATTCATTTGGTGGAAACATTTCTTCCTCGGGAAAAAATTCAATCAAATCCAGAAGGTGAGAGGTAGTAGCGAAGGGAACGGGTAGAGAGATGTAGGAGGTGGCGGGGATGCAAACACGCAAACGGCGGTTGGGAAGATAGACAGGGAAATAGGTACAGAGTTGCTGGATGCCAAAATAAAATATTCACAAAATAAGATTCTCTTGGGATGTATCCAAAAATTGGCGTCTTGGTCTAACCAACATCGAAGGAAAAGAAAAAAAATTTGTTATCCAACTATCAAATTTTTGGTGCAAAAAAAGTCAATTAATTATTAGAGCAACTTATTTCTGGCTTTCAGTCTTTTTTAATTAAACATTTTATTTATATATATATATGTGTGTGTGTGTGTGTGTGTGTGTGTGTGCGTGTGCGCGCGTGTGTGTATAAAATTTATGTATAAAATTTTTGTGTATAAAATTTATGCAAAATCGAGAAGCATGGTGCTTTTACCCCGAGAAAAAGGATTCAGCCTGGTAAAATAGATGTCTGCAGTATCAACGTAAGGATCCTACTGGGTCACGTTTTCATCAAGATGAAGCGAGGGGTGGATGCAGCAGGCCATTGTTTTTCGACACACTTTCTCTCACCCTCGCCCTCGCAAAGACAATGCGTGCCCGCTCCTTAACTCTTCCGTCCCCTCGGCGACGTTCCCACCTCTCCAACTTCCTCATTAAGTAAATCACCATCGTCGCGGCTCGTTCCCGGAGCCAAAGTGAAAATTCCCCCATAGACCGGGCGAGATGAGAGCCACCCCCGGCTGCTATCGGAGGGACGCCCTCAGCTCTTTGTGCAGCCGGAAATCCGAGCTTGAGAGATTAAAACATTGAGATACGCGAGAGTGACAGTCTTTTTTTGTTGTACGCGCGTATGCGAGCGGGCGCAACTCGGTTAGGTTTGCGTCTATTCCCTGATGTCCTTTGAGTCGCAAAATACGCCGGAACACAGTTGTTGATGTTCCGACGAGACGCAACGGTGCAAGGTGTTGCAAACCAATGATGTAATTCAAGATAGCGGAGAAATTACGCACACTTTCGTGAGCGCACGAAAATCTAGCTGTGAGATCGAATGGATATCTCTATGTGAGATGAAGATTACGTCGGGACACGAAGGGATTTGCGCGTTCACGCCATGCATTATTAAGCATTTAACTCTTGTCGTACAACGCGCTCGTGGACGCAATGGATTATATTATATTTGTATGTGTATTGAATATAACCCAAGTAAATATAAACCAAGTTCATGAAAATATCAGAGGCAAGGTATTGTTCGAAGAATTAATTCATAAGAAATGCGTAAATAGTGAAAGGTCCTATTTCTCCCGAGTTGGCACCAACTAGCACGGATCAATTTATTCCTTGACTTATAGCTCTTTGGGAATGTCCCTTTTCCCCAGTCGGGTTTCTCGTCATAGTGTATACGAGATGCCGCGATAGCGTGCGTTTAAAGACTAATGTCATGTACGTTTTATTTAACATACATTTACATTCTTAAATTTGTTGTTCACTTTTGTCTTGATGTAGATCTAGATATAGATATAGATATAGGTATAAATATTTATATTTATTACATCGATTGTTAAATTAATGTTTCCGGGTGAATCTACCTACCGGCCATATTTCGGCCTTTAAACCCTCTCAACCGAGGCCTCCATAGGACGCGCGAGCCGGAGACGCGTAGGGTCGTACAGGTACGTGTGTGATTTTATGTGCAACGTTTACGCGCGCGTGTAGGGCCGAGAGGGTTGACTGGCTCCCCGGTCGATCAATAGCACCCCCACGTTTGCGTCCCTGGGTGAATGCATGCGATAGGCACCCCATTGCTATGCCACCCCGAAAGCCACTTTATATTTTAGTGGGAATGTTCTACAACCCTTCGGAAGACACTCTTGAATCGCGACGCGAGGCCACGCTGCGCTGATGCGAGCGAGCGAGGACACGCGCGCGTTTTCACGCGTGCGTTTTCCCGCGCGGCCGCGGAAGGTGACCTGCCAAGAAGGTCACCCTCGCCGTATTTAATTTCGCTAATTAACGTGCATGCGTTCCTGCGAGCGTTCGATGACTCAGTGGAACCTGAAGAACCGCTCGATAGTCGCGATGCAACGTATCGGGCTTGTTTTATCGTGCTCGGGTTCATGGCAACAAGATCGAAGATTATACGTGATTAGCCGAAAAAGGCTGTATACGAGGCGGAGCGGGTTCTCTCGCTCTTTGCGTAATCCGCGTTTGATTTCCTCGTAATGGAAATTCAATCTTAATTAGCGTTCGTGTCTGATGCTTTGAAAATTCGATGGCTTTGGTAACTGAAATTGCGTAAAATGAGCATTGCATAATAAGAGCGAAGAGAATGATACGGTGATAAGTGAAAAAAAATAAAGATTCATCATCGTTGATCAGCCTTGTACCTGTTACTATTATTATTTGATTATTTATCCACTCTATGGGTACATGAATCTTTAGTAGTAAACCGTATGCGTATACATATATCGCGTGAGATGCGATAAACCTAACATGTCTGATACAGATAATTGATAAAATTCTTGGAGAAGATATTTGAAACTCTTGTATTGATTTAACTGCATCGATTGTCGACGCGATCGCGAAGAGGTTGCAGCTCGCTATGTGCAGGCAGGCTTACCCCCTTTAAATGACTTAGCAGACAATTTGCCCATTAACTCGGGCAACCTCTACCCGTAATGGAAGCCATTGTTCGACCTATCTTGTCAGTAATACACGCCGTGGCAACGTATGCGTTTACGTCGCGTGCATGTATTACAGGTAGCTGCCGTATGCACGCGTCGGGGACGTCGAGACGCTCGTGATATCGGGTAGACCATATTGTGCGTCAAGATGAGATCGTTCTATTAGGATTACATTAATTAATCTAATATATTACGCCTGATAGTCTCTTAGAAACTTCCTCCGGCGTATCCCCCTTCCCTCCCTCCCGCAACCTGCGTTTTGCCTTCTCTGACTTTTTGATAATTAAAATTGAATCTCGTCATATACGGATTACTTATGCAATTACGGTGTGTAGGAATATTGATTTAATGAAAAAACGTTCTTTTGATAAAACGAACGTTAAATTTGTTAAATTGCTTGAAAAATTGCTACAAGTTATCTCTCATTACGTTGACAATATCAAAAAAAAAAGTTATAATGGGGAAATTTTTTTTCAGTGTCTTCTAATCTTGAATATATAGGATTTTTTTTTCAAATTTACGTAAAATCTTGCTATAGATTTCTTTCTTTAAAAATATCTGAATCAATACTGTCCTTTTAATGGACATTCGTTTACTGTTACTTATACACTAGTAGGATTAAGATGCCATCACTGGCACGGCGCGACGTGAAAACGTCCTGTCGCGATTAGGATAGCAATTGCAACAGGAGGTAGCACAGGACTAACAATGAGATAGCTGATAACGCTAGAAACTGAAACGGGAGGGAGAAAGAGAAGACAAGAGATAGCATGGAAAGAAGGAAAAGGCGAGACTAAGAAATGGAGAATGTGCGCTGTCCTTAAATTGTCGCAAAATAAATTAAAAAGGATTTTCAAAGAGATTTAAGGTACATTTTACATCGTAACTTGCGTTCCTCTCAATTATAAAAAAAAAACATTGCAAAATTGACGTTTTTTTATTTAATTAATTTTAACGTGTTATTGAATTAATGATAGCGATATATATTCCACTAACAACCAGAAGATTCCTTTTTTTAGCTTTCAAAGTAATTGTTTTCATCTAAAGACTTGAGATCACTCGAACATATGTACATATACGGAAACAATTTCTTTGTGCCCAAGAGGCTCGGACAAAGCGGTTTAAGAATTTAATTGGATATACTAGAGGAAAACTGTGCGAGACTTCGATTTTCGATCATGCTGACCGAAACGTCTAAGAAGAAAAGAGTCACCGAGAAGTTTGCGAATCAAGATTCTTCGCACAGCATTTATTGGATCGTGACAAGAGAGGAGAGAGAGAGAGAGAGGGAGAGGGAGAGGGAGAGGGAGAGGGAAGGTCTAGGAAAAGAGATCGAGGCAGAGGGCACTGGCACTCTATAAGAGGAGGAGCTCTCATTAAAAGTCGAGTATTAATATTTTAACGGATGCTCGTCACTTAAACTTCGTTGCGGTGCCCAACCAAGCTTTCGTCTCTCAGAAAATACCTTCGCAGATACTGGTTTGAACTTTGTCTCTCACGATCATTTCTAAGCTTTACAGGTACTAAACTAAAACATAACAAAAAAGAAGGGTCATTTTCTCGATAAAACTATTTTTATTGACGAGACAGTTTGTTGCTCCTTTTATCGATTTATATCACCGTACAAGAAAGATTATATAATATATTCGGCAAAATTGAAAATTAAATTTCCAAAGCGACAAATGCGAAAACGTCGCTGGCTAGAAATGCCTAATATTTTACAGATTCTTCCTAGTCATCGGCCGTTGCATTTCGACTGCTGTTTCGCTCAAAAAGCACTCGTATCAGTCGCAATGTTCTTTTACATATATAGGATCATACACATATACATATAGAGATATTTCATTTGAGTAATGAAAAAGTTTCGACGAACACGGACGTTGCACATGACAGAGTTAATTGCTTGGATACCCGTTCCTCTTCTCGCGAAAGCGGCTTGCGCTTGTTCAACGTCCAGTTTCGAATAACAGACCGCCATTCTTGTGGCGGTTGAGCGCCCCTGCACCCTCTCCATATTACATCCGGGATTAATATTAAATTTCACACGATGATTGCAATTTCATTACCCTCCCACCAGCGGCTTGCCAGCTTCTTCTACTGTCGCCGTTCGTGCAGCCGTGTAATAAATTGCCCTCTTGCAAAAATCGCGATTCAAATTGCCGTACCTGAACCGGCCGATGGAACCCGCAGGTGTCTATTGTTGCCGGCAGGATAGGGAACGGATAGTTCCGCCCGATAAGGATCTAAATGCAATATCGAAATAACGAGATGACATAATCAAAGTGACGCAATCTATTTGAAAGCTTCTGACACGCGAGAGAGCGAGCAGATTTTTTTAAGTCTACATATACACACTTTTGTGTAAAATATTTTATAATTGAATAACATATCGTAAAAAGAAATATATAATAATGTTAATTCGAGTAATCATTTCTACATGTTATATAAAGGATCAATCGTAATTTAAATTGTTATGCATTCCATCCTCGCTAATTTATCATATGTTTAAAGTTTCGATATAATATGTATACACGTTGGAGAGCGGAATCGTAACTGCGGGAAAAATGCTTTGATATATATCGCTAGTTATGATATTCCATTAGTATTTCACCCTCGTGCTTGATTCGACGCATCACATTTTTTTTATTTTAACTGTTTATCGCAAAATATCGAGGAATCCAGGGGAAGCATTTCGCGCGTAATATAAACGAAATTAGCGCTCGTCGAAATTAAATGGGCCTTTAATTAAATATTTACGTACGTTCTTTCACACAAACCACTACGTATCTTCTGTTTTTTAGCAAATATCGACTAATAAAGAGTACATAATTCCTCTAGCTCAATAAAAAATTTTATTTTCACGTGCAGATATTTATTGAGCAAACACGTAAATACATTCTTCGCATTTTTTAATAACAAAAATATTTTTTTTATAAACTAGATAGGTACACCGTACAGAGAATTAAATGACGTTTGAATTGCATTTTTACGCTTGTCGTAATTCATGTAATAATTTTTGAGCTACAAACGTAAAAATATAAAAAAAAATTTAAAGTTACAAATATTTTATTGACATTCTTTGTGATACTTACTTCAACTCACAGGATCCAGGTGATTCGAGCGGCACTGTCGAGTGATCCTGCTCTCATCTCTCACTCGTGAGTCGCTGTTTTGCCATTTAACGAGTACGACGACAAATAAATTAATAATTTAATTCTAATTAATAATTTATATCTAATCGAATAATCAAGGCTTTTTAACTTTTATTTCCTCGGCCCTTTTAATATTATATGTGAAATTTGTAACGGAGACAATTAATCTAAAATACATAAGGTCTTATATTATTTGTTAAATTATTCCTTTTATTAACATTTTTTTTATTAATTTCAATATTTATCATATTCATTTTATAATATTTACAATCACAATAATTAAGGAGATATCTATCGATTAGATATTTTCAATAGTCTTATGTAACTATTTGGAAAGTGTTTTCACGATTGAAATACTAGATACAGCCGGATTATCACGCTTTTCAGATCAACAAATTTTCTTTGATGACGCAGATGAAAGTGTTTACGCACACATCTCTCTTTTTGCAAAAAAAAAAAAAACAAAAAAACACTCGTTCAATTAACAAACTGTACCCAAAGAGTCGAATATCGAAATTTGATCGAGGATCAAGCACCTCGTGGTCGCGCGACACTACTTTCACGTGACTCCACGCTGCTTGTTCGTGACTGACATGAGGAAAACACGTTTTAGGAGGATTTGAAATAAGTTTGACCGCAATAGCGCGCGCGCGATTTCAGGGCCGAGGAAGATCTGCCTGATAATTATCAGTGTTATTAGATCGAGGATGCAAAACGTGGTCGGCGCGTGCTGACGGAATTCGCGCCTGCTGCGGACGACCGTGCGGTCGGAGAGCCGCGAATCGACTGCGAGGAGTGCGAGGAGCTGCGGTAGGTCAGCGAGGCGCCATCTAGCGAGATCCACTTGCAGACTGAAGGCTTTTTAGACATTGGGTTGGAGTGGTGGAGTAGGGACGATAAGTCGCTGGGATATTCGAATGAGATGCTAAAGTTTCGAATCGTTCTTCGCGAATAGAGGCCGATAATGAAAAAGTTACTTCAAGGATTATAGATACGTGGATAAAACAAATGAATGAAACAAGATAATGCCAGTCCTTTGAGAGATTAGTGGGTCCAATAAACAACATTGTAGGTACATTGATCGTCGTCATCAAAAAATTCAAAATTATTTTATCTCTTCAAGACCCACATCGAGTTTACGAGATTAATTTGACGCGAGGTACGTCTTGCAAGGCCATTCGCTTGCATGTAAAATCTTTAAAGAACAGATTTGCCGCGTAATAATGGCAGTCAATGATTCAGCGAGATCAGTCATCGTTGACTCGCAACTTCATCGAGAATCTTCGTCAGTCACAAGGACGACGAATGTCATCGCGTCTGGTTTGTCAAGGCAGGCGGCGGGAAGAGACGATAAGTGACGTCATAGAGATGCATTAATAGATTCCATCGTGAGTGCAGGAGTAGCAAGGAGGTGGAAGAGACGCGGGGGTGGATGGGACACGAGGCCAAGCAGGTGAACGAGGTCGCCAATCGCGGCCAACATCGCGGATGGTGTTCCGTCTCGCTCCTCCCTGCTTTGCCTCGCGGAGGTGTGGTTTGCACCTGCGCTTGCGCCAATCGCCCCGCCTCTCCGCACCTGCGGCTTTTCCTCGCTTCCGCGTATTCTTTTCGCGACGAGACCCCCCTCCCCCCCCCCAGTCGAAATCTGTCAATTCACTGATTATTCACGCTGATAGAACTCACTTGTAAGATATTTTGAGCATCTATAAAATTGGTTTTATTTGGAAAAAATTTTGGCACAAGTTTAGAAAAAAACAAGTAACGATGAAAACTAGATCATTCGACGTGAATGAAATCAGCTTGCTTGAATGGTTTAACTTAAAATAGATTCGATTAACTTGAGTTTAGTTTACTTAACCCAATAATCTAAGGCTAAACTTTTCGGTTCATTCCAATTTGTTAACTGAGTTTTCTACTGATTTGTTAAAATATTATACTTAAAAACTAGATTAATTATCATTGCGTTGAAACACTAATGGCAAATGGATTTCGGTAGACCATATGGCATGAATTGTTTTATGAATAAAATATAGTGCCTATGTATTCGTAAAATTTTTAGTCTACTTCATCTCATTACTCATGTATGATGTCTTTCGACGACAAGCTACATTAGAAAGATTGGCACAACAGGGAGAATTAATTAACCAGGAAGCCGCGTATGGCACTTTGATGTTCGACGGGCTTCCGGTGAGCCCATGTAAGGTCCAAGGTAATCGACTTTCCTCGTTTGAGTTGTACCTAACTTCACAATAGTGGATTATCTATCTGCTCCGAAAGTCGTTTCTATATTGTTATTTACAATCGTGTCTATTTTTAATTTTAAAAGCAACGATATTTGTCACCACAGAATACGAGAAATCAACATCAATAATCGTCGTCAGATAAGAATCTCCCCTTATTTTTTAAGAAATCGATTTTTTTACTGATTACAATCGCATGAAATGGAAACGTCGCGTGTACGTTAAGTGTTCGATTGAAACGATTACGTCCGATATGTTCGATAAGTGTGTATGGCTCTATCTTTTCTATTTATTTTATTAATTCCATTCTGAAACGTGTGCAAGAAGGCAGATGCGAAAGCGAGTGAAAAGAAAAGAGAGAGGCAGTGTCGTTTAATGACACGCGACATTATATCGAAGATCTAATCTTTTACTTTTATCCATGGACACCTTTGCATGCAAAGGCTGTTCGCGCGAAATGGATAACAGCGATCGCTGCTACGAGGAACAGCGTTAAGATAGATTCGTTTTTACTGGAAATAAATTCGCTCGCGAATACGATAAATGCAGATGAGGATCAGAAAAAGTGGCGACGGAAGTAGCGCACGAAAAGTTGAACTCTTTCGTTTAAGCTCTCCGGAATGTGTACGGGAGATCGGCCGGCTCTCAAGGTAAATCGGCAAAAAGCGGCAGCGAAATCCTGAGCGGGGATTAAAATTCGCGCCGTTGCGGAACCGTTGATGCCGAGCGCGAAGAAAGTCGGGCGGCGTTGAAGCACCGAAAATCGCGAATCCGGAAAGCGATTCCGGAGTGTCCACGCGGGCTGGATGAGGAAAGGGTGGAGAGGGGCACGATCGGGGCACACCGTGTCGTCCTGAAGTCGCCGAGGGAAAGAACAATGGTGGATGTATAACGAGCAGAGGCGAAATAATACGCGGAAAACTCTCCCCGGCGGAAATCCGGCTTTCCTCCGGGGGACGAAATAATTACCCCGTGCAAATATTCGTAGGCGCGCTTACGGAGGGGGGAGGGATATCCCTCGTCTCCGTTCCCTCTTTCTAGCAACCCCCCTTTCCCTCCCCCTCTCCATCCTCCTCCTCTCTACTTCCAGCAAACTGGCTTGGTCAAGATTTACATAAGAATAACCTGGAACAACAATCCCTCGAACAATTACCTCCGTATTTAGCTGGCCATCGTTCCCCTCCGCGCGACACGCGGACGGTGTATTATTCTAATAAGCCGAGCCGTGCCGTTGAACAATGATACAGCACGTGGAATAGGGGATAGGAAGCGAAGTTATTTTTCGAGTTAGCGCGCTACTGCAGTCGCTGCTTCTCTTAAGCCATGCCTATCCGTTCTTCGGGATGTTAGTTTCAAATGAGAGAATGATAAATAGTCTCACGTACAAATATTTTCAAATGATCTATGACACTTTTACTGAAAGCAACATGGAATTATTTTCCAAAATGGAATTATTGAAGCGGCTGATCGACAGAACGCCACGTTTTTTAACACGTTAATATTGCTTAATATCGCACGTTATTGTTGTTAATTAATCACACATTCGCATTATATACAATTGTATAATTCTAGCAATTCCAAAAAAAAAACTTCGATTAATTCAAGGTTCATTCCTTCGTTTGCCGACGAAGAAAGTACGAGTTTTTTTTTTTTTTTTCAACAATCATTAATTATCTTATCGTGACATCTGATGGGCGGAAAGATGCGTTTCCGCGAGGCCGCATTTACGCGTCGAATGAATTAATTGCGATTCCCTTTGGACGTGTCGCCGCCGTGAAACGCGCGACGTCAACATTCGGGAGGCAGTATTTCGGTGCGGTGCACGCGAAATACGCACCGAATAAAGAAAAATTGAGCGGGATATATCGCAAAAAACGCCAGAGGGTCTCACTTTGATGAGCGTGTGGCGCGACGCGACGCGACGCGCCGCGGCGCATTGCGCGTCGTCGCCGAAGGCTGGGTGATGCAAGCAAACTCGCGCGGTGTTATATTTCAAGCACGTTTGTACCGACTTTGATTATCCGCGATTCGACCGGCCGTCAGTAACGCGTGGCCTAACGAACGATCTGTCTGATGCGATTGATCGGGTTATCGAATCATTTTCCGTATTCCTCTGCGCGCGCCATTTTTCGCACGCCATAAAGCTACCCAACTTTGGGAACCAACGTTCGCCCTTCCGAATTGTCATGTTCATTAAACTTATATCAATACGATTGCAAGACAATACGTTTATTTATGCAAAAGACGAATATTGAATATTGTTTTATGATCTCGTCGACACATTCGATTGGCGATGCCTTAGTTTACAGTTTGATACGTTTATATATTTCTATATTTAAAATTTTTTATTTATTCAAGTTCAAAGTACATAATAAAAATAAAAACTCGTATATCCATTTGGACAAACAAGCTTACCGTTATTTTACTTTGAGTTTCGTTATCGAGAAAACGTCTTGACATTTTGTTCGATTAATCAAAATTCTTTAAAAATAGAGAGCGAAATTCGCATTGACGTGTTAAATCACGATAAATCACACGAAAAAGTTTTGTTTCCATTCCGCGAGTTCCAAATATACCGGTTTCATTTGCATCTCCCTGTACGGTTGTATTTTCTGTGTCAACCATATAGATTTCCCAATTTGGCGGAAATCTGCATCGGGCACATCTATTATATCTATATCAAAACCCTCAAGTGCCGTGCTCTGTATCTACGAATAATTAGTACAGCACTGTTGAAGTTGGATTACGTCGATTAATTACGAAGCACAAAAGTCATTTTCCGCTTTGTACTAATTATTCCACTCGCATTTATCTCGCTATACATTATTTCGTTACGCAAAATGTTTGGCATAATTATCGTATCTTCTTGCAGTAACAGATATTTCGAAAATGATTCAACCTTAACGGAAATTCGGTACGTTCATACGTAGCGTATTGAAAAAAAAGAAAAAAAAAAAGAAGGAAGGAGCATTAATACTATAACGCTTATATGTAGAGTTTCGCGGATATCTTGCAGAATCTGAAAAGTGTTCCTATTCCGCTCATGGTGCATTAAGCGTTCTCCAAATCTCGGCAAATCTCAAAGCGAGAACTAAGCCGATAGTCTCTGTCGGCTCTTCTTTCGCGGAACGGCGGAACAATAGAGTCTACCTGTGTTATGTCCGAGCTCTCGGCTACGGGAATTAAAACCAAGTAAAATCCTCCCTCTGCTTTTTGTTCCTACTTACGTTCTCTCCGTGTTCGCCCACACGCACGTATTTATTCACGGTAATCGTACGCCGCTAATCATATGCTTTTGTTTAACGGCACGTTTTTCAGACTGTGTCCCAGATGAATCGTCTCGGTAGCAGTGGTAATCATTTGCTTAAAAAACAAAAACCAAAAAAAAAACAAAAAAAAAACGATCGTGTTGCAAGTCGATAAAATATAAGAATATACGGTGAATCCACGCGAAACACGAAGGTACCGCGAACCTGCACATACACGCACCAAATCTAGCCGATATGAATCGAGATCAAAACAACTCGATGGTGTCGTCGGGGGAACATTTTTGTAGTTAAATAACTGAACCGTTCTACCTTCCGCTTTACCCCGGGAATGTTCCCGCTTATACACGAGAAGAAAGAGGATAAGAGAGGAAGAGCGAGTGAGAGAAAAAAAGGGTCCGTGAGTATAGATTCGACGTGCACGCGAGCGCCATCAGCCCTAGCCACTCGATTCTGCAAACCCCTCTCGAACCTTCATCCCACTTCAACCCTACCACCCGCTGCCCGCTCGACTGCCTGTCTCTCGATATATTTACATATTTTCGTGATATTTCGCGACGTTAATCCCTGAGCCTTCCTATCCCACCCCTTCCCCTTTCCCACCCCCTTTGCTCCAGCGAGCGCGAATTAAATGTGAAAACTCGCCTCCAGCTATTTTCTCTCTCTCTCTCTCTCTCTCTCTCTCCCTCCCCCCCCCTCCGTTCCCTCCAACGAAGCTTTATTGTCAAATTCGCGCTCGGCTACGGCTTCCTCTCACTCACTCGGCGATTTTCTCTCGATGTTTTTTTTTTCGTCGTCAGTGCTCGGTGTTGTCGTTGTTATTGTGTCGTTGCGCCGAGTCGTTCTGCTTTTTTCGAGTTGGCATAGGCGAGATCAACGCACAACGCAAGAAGGACACTTGGTCGAACGATTCGCCAACGCGGGTTCTTCTCTGTAACGATGAACTTCGATGTAACGGCGACTCGATCGAGTGTTATGTTCGGTCGTTGAAATTTTTAGGAAACGCAAACGCGAGGCGAGAGGACCCCGAAGGGATTGAAAGGCGCGGAAATTGTGTCAGCCGTTATAAAATATGCAGGCGTACGGCGCTGCTTGGCTGATCCGTCGTTTTGCCTTCCTTCGTATAGGTGAAAGCAACGGGGGGGCTGATACCGCAAGCCGAAGAACATCTTCATAGCCGGAACTCACGTCAGATTCCTTACATGAAGCATGAGCTCCCACTGGGACTGGCTGAGGTACCAAACACAAGTATATGAGATACGCGTAGCCTACAAGGAAGCTCAAAAATAAACTCGCGGGAATATATATTTTAATGCGATGACGTTGGTACGCGTACGTACAAACGCTAAAGTAACAATGCGTGTCTTGTTCACTTGAAATGCCATTTGTCATTTATTACCATCCCCGATTATTAAAATACCGAGCGATATCTATCTTGCAAATCTATCTTGACGACGGTCAATCGCGGACGACGGTCGATGAGGGACAGCTACTAATTTTTCGGAATGTCCGAGAGCCATTGGACTAAAGTCGACAATCCGTCGAGCGATCCGTCCAGCTCTCTACTCGAGAGAATCTGATACGGGGAGGATTTCAAGGGGCGCGAGCGGTCAAAGAGCGATTTTGAAGGGTTTGCCGCGGAAGATCCAGTCGGGACGCAATCCCGCAAACACGGGAGCGAAATCGATTCTCTCGAAGCGTACAACCCCCGTGGAAGGCTCTCCCTCTCTCAGCACGCTCGATTTACGGGCGATTCGACGACACCGGGGAGACGGACGAGCAGAACAACGAGATAAGATTAGACATGGCACGAATGGCATCCTACTTCCCGATGAGCTTCACTCTCGCTGAGTGAACCGTACTAAATGTCCAGTGCAACATCAGACTCAATTGCACGGAGCATTTGGAAATTATTGTTACAAAAATTTGAACATTTTTTTTATTACGCGAAACGACATTCTTTAGTGACTTTAGTATATATAAATGTCTAAACGATATTACTCTCTTAATCACAATTTCTTAATAATCGAGTCTTACAGGGTGTTTTCCAACAAGAGACCCAAACAAGTGACACAGTGCAACACAGTGAATCATTACATCCTCGTCGTTTGCCATTGTTGAACCAGGATGAAATGATCACTGAGTTACACTCTATCTCTCGCTAGAAAGCACCATTAACCTTTATAAGACAAAAAAGCGTCACTATTGTGACGCCGAAACAGTGTCACATTCTAAAGCAATAAAAACGAAAAAGAACAATGAATTTAAAAAAATAGACCTTCGTTCTCTAAAGATTAAAATATGTATATATCAGCTCATACGTGATGAAGACGTCAAAATTGTTGGGTTCGTTCTTTCCATTCTCGAAACAATAAATCCTTAACAGAGCAAATCATCGAATTGCATCGCAGATTGCATGATTAAATTGTTGGAGAGTGTGTCGTTCTATCTACATGCCGATACCGGTGGTTAATCGTGCGCTTTATGGGGACGGTCGCGAGGGGCCGATCGTCGCGAAGGAAACCGCTTCCTCTTTAGCGTCGCCCGCGATACGATCTCGGCGCACCGCACTCACGAGGATCTAATACGGTCGGAGTCCCTAATCTGATCCCGGAGAATGCCGGGAACGAAACCGTTCGCAGTTATTACGCGCGACTACGTCCTCGATAGGGGATATACACCCACACGCGTATCGCCGTTATGGATACAAACACGGATGATAGTTGGAGAGAGATCGGGATCGTCCCTTCGGGCGCCAGTTGCACGCGGGAGGGTGAAGTGAAGAGGAGAAGGGCGCTGAGGGCGTGAAGGAAGGACGCTTATTCTGTAAGCGCAATTTCTCACACGAGCTCGAGAGCCGAGCCTCTATTCCGTTACGCACACAAACATACGTCTACATCGATTGCCGACGATTCTCTCTCCATCTCTCTCTATCTCTCCCAGCTGTCTCTCTACGAAGATGCATCTCATGATTGGCCGTTCGCACCACGCGAATGATTGTCAGTCTACGAGAATAGCTGCGGCTACGATTTATGATCGAGCGACAGCGAACGAATGATTTAGGCTCCGAACGATTGACTTTCAGGAAATATTCCTGTTAGATCGAGCAGCCTTTCTCTCAGCATAGAATATAAGATGGGAATGTATGAGCTTTTTGCGGGACGCGCGGATTGCGTCTTTTTTGTTTGTTTCTTTCTTTTTTTTTTTCAAGTTAAGAATTATAGCTGTAATTACAGTTTGGATAGAGTCGTTGATCGGACGAAGGAATCGCATCGGGTAAGGCGAGAGAGATGCCTGTCGTCGTTAGTTGGTCGGTTCAAGGTTGTTGCAATGCGCACACGACGTGGTATATACGCAAGGAAGGCATAAACCGAGACAATAGCTGCCTCGGGGTATTCGAGATGACCGCCATTAGAGGAACGCGTTCCCCCATCCCCTTCGTTCTCTTCGTTCCTTGCTCGCTCTCTGCTCGGTCCGAACGACAAACTCCGCAACGGCGAAATTTCACGCGCGCGCCCGACATTATGCATCTGCGAGAAAACCGACAGCTAATCGCGTTACCCCATTACGCTTGCACGTCGGCATTCGGAACTACGCGAAAGCTACGGGGAAAGCTCTTGTGATCAGCTTAGCGTGCCGCTCGCGGAAATTCGGAAAAGGCACCGATTAAGCCGTCGGCGATCGCACGAAGATCGGGACCTTAAGGCGAGAGAGAAGTTTCGACGTGGCCAAATTTGATTTACTCTGGCACCTGGTTGGCACCATCTAAGTGCAAACGGTGCTGTACGATCTACGGTCTGTACTATCGAACTCCACGTAGAAATCTTGGCGCGGGCGGCGCCGCGCAACTTGCAGATATCCGCAGTAATATCGGAATCGGAATCTGGAATTTCTAGCGGGAAGTTCGCGGTGGACTACGAGCATTAGTCTCACGCGCGATAATCGCGAGCTTTGCAACGAGAGAAGCGACAAAGAGGAGATGGTGGGCGAGAGAGAGAGAGAGAGAGAGAGAGAGAGAGAGAGAGATTTCCGAGGTATTCGAGGCGCGAACGATAAAGGAGGAGTTTCGGGCCGAAGCCAGAGGGCAAGGGAGGTTTCCGCGCGAGGATATATGGAAGGAAAAGAGAGAGAGGGTGGCCTCTACGAGTACGTGGTCTCTACGAGTGAGTAATAAGCACCTGCCCGCCTTGGAACCAGCGACTTGATTCATTTCGCGGTAAGTACAGAGCGCGCCGGACGCCCAGGCCCGCAAACGCCTTAGGCCGAGTTCACCGAGACCTTCCTGTTCTTCTTCTTGTCCGCCTGCCCATAATACCTACGCATTCCCGATCTGACAGGCCCACGTTTTCTTCGCTTGCGATTTCGTCTCAGTTCCCGCTCGCCTTTCTTTCCTCGCTGCCCACGCTGCAAACGCGCATCTTCGATTTCACACTTCTCAAGATAAAGCGAATAAATGGCCAGAAGTATATCAGTAATAAGATGAGATGAAGATCGCAGGGAGGAACGATATACTTTACATTATGTTTGGAATTTGCACGGAAAAAAAGGATTTGTTAAGACAACTAAAAACTTTATTGACTCAACAAATCTGCAGCCGTAAATATACGGACAATTGTAGTTTTTTTATGTTAAAGTAGCAAAGTATAGCTGAATATGCAATTAACGATTACAGTTATAATATAATATAATCACATGCGTTGTAATGGCGCAGTAAATTTCTTAATACATAATTTCTTTATTGAGTCATCAATTCTTAATTGTAGATGTGAACTCGCCCAATAGGCCGTAGTTTTGCTGAATCTATTTTTTTCTTAATGTATAACTGAAAAATGAAATATGTTTATGTTTTTAACTATATATGGATACGTTAGAAGCGTCCTCGCGAAAAACGCGCGATAGTTTAGCGAGATTGGCAACTTTGTTGTAATGTAGTATAAAGAAAGCTACATCACATAATGTCTCGTACAGAAAAGAATATTCCGTCGGCGTGAAGGTGCTCGCACCACGAGGGAGTACATTGCCCCAGCGTATTTTGTAAAATTCAGAACTCGCCGCTAAGGCCTCGTTTCACGCGCAGTAAACGCGCTTCCAAAGTACAATTCCGCCTAGGACTCGAGAATATTTCACGATCTCGCGAAACGATCGGTATAGCACCGCGGAATCTTTATCGCGCGGTTTCGCCGAGTAAATAGTCGGATTCATAACGTTTATCTTACCTTTTACTATTTGCGCCGGCCTGTATCATGGCTTGCTGCCTGGTTATGGACTGCGAAGAGATAACATTTGCACCTCTTCTACAGTTTTCAAACGCCTTTCATAAAATAATTTACTAATGACAAAATACGAATTGAAGGGTAAAGTCTCTTTTTGCGTATCACGAAATTAATTGGCCGACTAACGTTGCTCATTAGGTAACCTTTCCCCGATTTCAAACTTGTTTGTTTTAGACCTGGACGAGATTAACTAACTAAGCGTAAAACGGCCATCGGACAAAAGCTGACGATAATTGGTTCCGAGTGAGTAAGATTGCAGGAGGAATACAAACACGTGGGAGGAGCAGGAAGGTCAGAGAAGATTCGCGAGAGGATACGAATTAATCATTCTATCGGGCCCGCTGGCGGTATTTTTGCCGAATATTTTTGAATTTCGGGCAGGCGGCTATCAAATATTTGACTGTTTGCCTTCCATTGCCAAGATCCTTGTTGACACGGCGCAATTGATCGGGATGTCACTTTTGTCTTTCGCCAAATTATTCACGAACCGCCAACTCGATTCGAGTCACGGTAGTACCTATCGCCATGGGATCGATGTATCGATCTTCAGTTTGAGACCTGATTGTCGCCGGTCGTTCCCGGAACGACCCAGAGCTAGTTTCTTCTTCTGCGAATTGGCCATCATTACAGAAAGATCCCGTCCAAAAATTGATAAGAATCGATTCGGAAGCGATGATGTTGCCTCACAAAGAAAAGGACGATTTTATTTTATTGGTTAAACAACAACCCACGCGAAATGCAATGACACCTGACTTATTTAAACGTGATCGATCTGAATTCTATCTAATTTCGCTTATTCGCGACGGTCAAAAAAAAAGTTTGGAGAAATGTTAGAAATGACAAATTAATCGATTCGGTCCTCTCTTAAAATTCTTCGATAATGCACGACGGAACGTATACAACACGCTGGGAAACGCGAGCAGTTGTTTTTAACGGGTGGCTTTTCGCGTCGCCGCCGCTCCCTTTTCCCCGCCTAATCGCGAGTTTATGCCTTTATTCCGACAAAATAAAGGGATATCCCAGGGAAGCGTGCGATGCGAATATTCGGCGGCATGGAACATTTAACGCCGCGGCGCGGAGGCCGCAGTAAAAACGACGCCACCGCCGGTGCGACTGACAGGAAGAAAGAGAGCCGCTGGATAAAGGAGGGGGTGAGGTAGAGGGGATGGAACAGTCTCTCGTATTTGTACTCCGACGCCGAATCGGTATATTCCCTGCCTGCGAAATTTCACCTGGTTTATATTTTCTGCCGTTTCCGGCGCATCGCGTAATTTTCACCCCCTCTAAGCTCCCTTCCTCTCCTCGCTTGCCATTCCATCGGCTGCTTCTCTCGCTCTCTCGGATTTTTATGGGAATAATCCACCCACCCCCTCCCCCT
>NW_011627100.1:473030-488192 GCF_000204515.1 Acromyrmex echinatior | reverse complement strand
GACACTTGTTTCGTCCGTCGGCAAAGGATGCTTCCACGCATTCCTTTATCCGCCCTATGAGAAGGAAAGACGGTAATCGCGAAGAGATATTAACGCTCTATTATCTCTCTATAAAGACGAAAGGGAGAATGATCGATTGATCACACACGGCGCGCATAAAATTTAATTGTGATAGAATCGATAATCTCCTCAGTGACGTAAGATAAGGCGGTAAAAATCTCTCTCTCTCTCTCTCTCTCTCTCTCTGCACGTAAATATAGTGTCCGGTAAACTTTGATATCGTGAAAAATATTTTTCGAGGCAGCTCGAATAGCAAGAGAAAGGGAAAATAAAAGGATGCGAGCACAGGGGTGGTTCACGGCGCAAGAGGGATTCGTGTGTGTGTCTGTGTGTAAACGTTTTTTTTATTTTTATTTCATCGCTTTTCCTCCATGTCACATACATGCTGTAAAATCCACGAAACATATCCGTCTGATGTATGATCGTTCGTTAATTACCAGCGAGGAATATTTATAGACATTTAATTTACTTTCGCTCCATTTACTTTCGACAACGTTGTGTCCCATGAACGTCAATAATTGAAACAAGATGAATATGAAATGATGGAAACGATAAATTTTTCCCGCCGCTCGTCTTTGCAAAAAGGCGTTTTCGATCGTCGCCACAGGACGCCAAATGGGATGGCCATGGCATCACCCTCTCAGTATCAGTGGTCACGTAGGACGTTTTGACGTTGTACCGACACCACGACGTCGCCGAAAAAGAAGCAAGAACAGCAGAACCGGGGAGAGAACGAGAACGAGAACGAGAACGAGAACGAGAACGAGAGAACGAGGGAGAGTAACGCGATTACGTCAGGTACACGACGGGGGGGAAGTTCGTGAAACTCGTACGTGGCGCGACGCAAAGTGGTCGAAAACGAGGTTATCATTTTCTCCGGGAAGAGCCGTCAGCTGGACCGACGGGAGAGGGGCAGGGGTGGAAACCGTTAGACACCGCGAAAGTTGACGGGGAAAACGTTTGATGGACGAATATTCGAAGTTTTGACGGGACCGTCGGCCGATCTCCATGAATTACGAATGAATTCGACCCTTCCCTTTCTCTTCCTCTGACTCTTTCCGCCGTCTTCTATGTCAACGTTTGCTTGCCTTTTCGCGAAAAACTGTTCGGCTATCGAGCAAAGTTATTTGTTCTAACCCTAGGAGGCGTCCAACTACTCGAAAAAGAAACGAGTGACGTCACCAGTCAACCATCACCATAAACAAGTTCGTTCAAAAGAAGTGGAAGGGTGCTGACGAGTACTTGAATATTTTAGAAAATATACGCGAGGGATTAAATGAAAAAAATGTTGTATACAAAAGAATTGTTATAATTTTTCAAGTATATAATAAGAAAGATATCAGTTTCTCTTTCTCCCTCTTTCTCTTTTTCTTTCTCTTGCTCTTTTTTTTCTTTCGGTATTTAAACGGCTTTTCGAATGACGAGAAATTTAACTCGGGTCTCTCCTGCGCAAATTATAAAGCCACGATAGATTTTGAATTGACCAATTAAGGTCAACGACGAAATGACTCTGCCGATTGGGTGACTGTAGAGCGGGCTTTTTTCGTCACGACTTCGCTTTGTCGACGAATGATTATTCGTTGAATTTTGACGCCCCCGCGAGCTTATTTTTAATAAGTAATCGCCGCGCCCATGTATAGTGCCGATTAATAATTCATATGTAAGGATTATGGATGGGCTGGCGTGAAGTAATTAGCATATAGATAAATTAAGAGTGTATCCAATTATTATAATTATGTAATTATGATAATTACTTGTCCATTTCTCATCGTTCTTTCATTTAGCATACGATCCATAATCAAGATTCTAACAAGGATCGCTGATCTTGAAAATAAATTTCTCTTTAGTCACATTTTCATTATTTTTATTTTGGATAAAAGAATTTATATATTTTTTATCGTTAACTTATATTCTCGAAAAAAAAATTATGCATATTTGTGTATAATCTTGTGTGTATCTACTTGAGTACAATTTTGCACGGATCATTAATCATAATTGAAAGCTCTCTCGCCATCCGGACGACCTATCTTAATTATTTATTTCAAAAACGTTACATCAAACAGAAGCGAGAAATTAAATATCGTTTGCAGCGCTTCGAGTTTATGCGTTACCTGCTTCCTCATTTCATTTCATTTCATTTTGCGTATTCCGACCATTTTTTGGCCGAATATTTTTTATGATCGGCCGGCTGCCATCATTAACTTTTTCAAATAAATTAACGCACAAAATTCAATACCACGCCGCCTGATTCTCCGTATTCGCCTGTTCCCTGTTTTACATAATATCGCTATAAAATGTGGAAAAACGTACTTTGCGATTATCTCGATGATTCGAAATTGCAGCCGTGCTCACCACTCTCTTTTACATTTTATCTGTCAAAGAATATTATTAAAAAATGGTAATAATCGGAAAAATATAGTTATTTAATGAAACTGTGTAATCCATTTCCTTCCTTTGCACATTACATAACTTTACACAACTTTACTATTAGCGATACACATAATGGATAAACGTGAAAAACGTGTTTAATGCCTAAAAACGAAATTGGAGTGAACGCGAAAAAATTCTTGCGACAAAAACAAGATCCTGTTCAAATCAAAGATTGTAAGGCTAAAATATGACGTCATATTTAGTCAAATTTATATAAATTATATATGACTAGTTAATAATTCTAGATATTGCCAATATTAACATTAGACATTGCAATAATTTTTGAAAAAAATATTAAAAAATAATGTTGATACATCTCTCTATCTAGATCATTGCCCAATAGTTTAAATATCCATTTAGCAAAATAGACAGTTTATAGCATACATTTTTCTTTCGTCATACACTGCTTGTGTATTAATTATCTGTAATGATCCTGTTAAGAAATCTGTATTTAATAATTCAACAATTTTCTTTTTGAAGATATGAAATAATTGTCAGGAAAAATAATGTACATTCACACAATCACGTCTATAAATAAATTTCCTCTCTTATTATTTGATAAAAATTGTACATAGAAAATAACTGCAGGAGTATTTACAGCAATTCATTTTTCCTCCCTGTCCATTTTTTACAACATTAGCGCACACATTCACTATGTTACATATAACTAATATTTATATGATATATATTCGCACGTGTCCAACATCAGTTCAACACCGATGTAGCGATTCGTCAACGATCGATGTATGTAGGATGTATGTGTGTAGGAGCTGGCTTAATCCAAATCATGTTGGGTCCGACGACAAAGAAAATCCGGCGCAGTGACGGAAAGTGGTTAGTAATTGAAATTACTATCGCGAATATAGTTCGACGAGCACGATTCGATAAATTCGATCTCGCGCGGACTGCGATTGCCCGCACGCGGGATCCACGCTCGGCTCGGCTCGGCTCGGCTCTGCTCGGCTCGGCACGGCACGATACGGTACAGCAATGTTCGCCACCTAAATCGAGAAGGATCGTAATCAGCCGAATAGAGCGTGCACGAAATATAGGCGCTGATAGATCAAACAAACGTCGGATTGGATTATTTTTATCGTTGTTAATGGCGATGGCTCGGCCGGGTTTCATTTCACAAAGCCCAGCGCTAAAATCAATTCCCTCTTCTCCTCCTCTTCCCCCTTCCTCACTTCCGTTCGATACCTATACACGCGATACCTATACACGCTGGTGCCGCATCACTCGCGCCTATCGTGTGTATACAAAAAAAAGAAAAAATGTATCTCGTAAACTCCAGAAGTAAAAATCTCTCTTAGATAACGATGCTAATTAATTATTTTGGATAATCTTAAAGACGTGATACCGTAATGCTGCACTTCTTCCGAACACACATTCTTTTAATCTCGAAGATCTCGGTTGTTATATAATAGCTTATTACAAAAATGTTTGAAAGATACGCATTTATAAATAGTATCTCGCACATTTTCTTCGTCACTATAAGCTTCGCGCATGAAATGAAAAGCTCGATCATATTTCAAAAGCACGATTCCCAAGTAATTCATTGAATTTCAGCGACCGTGGCTGCTTCTTATGTCACAAAGAGTCGTCAGAGAGCTCGCGTCGACCCCCAAGAGCTTACGTTACCTCTATCCGGACGTATTGTGAGGAATCTTGTCGCACACTCGCGGTGAATTGAAGGGAGAGCACAGAGCCAGCGCAACGTTATTGAGACAGCATTTGCGTTTCGGTACGCACGAACGCTGTAAGCCAACTTCAATCGGAGGAAAAGCAGCGTGCGAGCGCGAAAGGTGAATGCGGACGGATGATGTGAAATGAATCGGGCAAACGGACAGACGTGACAGACATAATTCCCCAAGTAAGCAGTACTTAGGGGAAGCCCCACCACCCGGGGGACACCTGTCGATTCCCACTGGGAAATATTGGACTGTCTTCTCGCGCTCGCTTTTGCGTTCGCGTTCGCAGCATTCGAAAAATTCTTTCTCGCAACCAAGGCTCGGCTTTTATGCATCGCAACGTCAAATTTTCGTCCGCTCTCGTTGCTTTTGCCTAAGGAAAGTATCTTTGCATGTCTTTGTATTCGAGGTGACTTGCGCTTCTATAGAAAGCGACGCAGATAGCAAGAATACAGATATCTTTTCACATGTTTTTAATTAATTGTTGAACCATGCCTCTCATCCAGTATAGTTTGAAACATTAATACTGATCGAGACTTTAAAAAGTTTCGTGATATAATAAAATTGTCAGACAGCGCGTTTATGCTTAGGGATGCTCTGGATATCGTTGCCATCGGCTATCGGCTTAATTAAACGGCGTACCGTGGATAATTAGCAATGAGTTTCGTTACTTTCGGCCGGCCGCGCTGCGTCCAGTGAGATCTACTTCATAAACAAACGGGACAGTCATTCAAACGGCCTCGCTTATGACTCGAGCTGCTAATTATATTTGCAATTATAACTCCGAAGTGTGCTCGCGCGAATTCGAACTGAATGACACGAAGAGCGAGAAAAAAAGGACGAAATGGGACATAAAAGAACAGAAAAGACGCGTATGTAGAGAGGAAAGATAAACTGACTAAGATAAAATGCGCGAGGTAAAAGAGGGAGAGGAAATAAAGGAAAGTATAAAGGAAGAGGAAAACAAAAGGAGGAACCGATTGACTAGCGTATTTCTTTATCGGACACTTATTAATCCATCATTTTAACCCGTCATTAATTTCATATAACAGTTCCTTCGGTTACACAGCCATGTGAGACTTAACAAGTGCAACTACTAAACCGGATATCGGAAAGTCGATGGATTTATGAGAATTTGCCCTGAAGAGCGAGAGCAGAGGGTAGGTAGGGTCACGAGGGGTCACGGCGGACCGCAACGACAGGCTAACACGATTAACTAAAAAAATATTTCATCTCGCAAAAAGCTCATAAATGAATTTTTCGCTCTTGGTCGGGCCGATCCTCTGTGAAAGCGCGCGTGTATGCGTATGCTCATAATTTGCATAATTGACGTCGGTTCGGTTCTGGCATAATGAAATATCCGAATGTCTTTTTCGACGAGCCTTTCAGTCAATCACAGCCAGTCCAGCAATTTTATTCGACACTAATTAAACCTGTATTTGAGTTCATTTTTTACGCGCATTTGAAAGCCAGACAGTATAAATCTTCGACGGCCGGGATCAGTTTACCATTAAAATCGATTTACGACTTTCGTCAGAAAAGCTCACGTTCACGTCGCTCCATCAAGATTGTTTATAAAAATATTGAAAGTGAATACCGAAGAAAATAAAATCGCGTTGAGCGCGGTTCCTCGTATCGCGCACCAAACTTCATATCGTTCGATAAGCTTCTCTCAAATAATTAGAAATCGCTAATTGCCACGTTGACTGGCAATTACGGAATACGATGTCGTTCTGTCTCATCCAATCCTTTCGCGAAATGTCATAATGAAAGACTTGTATCCTATTATACTATTCGAGACTCTCACTAATTCTAACTCGGAGTCGTTTAACGGCAAGAGATGTGTTATTACTTCCTAATTGGGCCATTATTCACGAAACTAAATCCACGTAACTGCGGTAAACGCGGTTTGTTCCGTGGTGACTATTGCAATACGAGACGTTGCAAAGCTAACTTTTAACATCCCTTACAAGCGGGGATACCAGTCGAACCTATCGTTATCCTGTTGCGTTCTGCGACAGAAGTTCTGTGGAGAAGAGAAAGAAGAGAACTCGTTCGCAGCAATTGTGCGATTGTTTCGCAACAAGGAATTTCGATAGGCGAATATACGATTGCGGGATTCGCGCTAGAGAAGCCTTCAAAGGAGGACAGCTTTCCAAACACAAGGACGACTGCATGTTTCGGGAGTTCTGTTTACACGCGTTCGCAAATACAGCCACAGGTATCGGAGCCAACCGAAGCGAAGAATTGATAAATTAGTTATTCCGTCAGTCGGTCGCCGCTGTTTCCATAGCCGCGTTTGATCCTAAGCTTTCGAATAATCATGTCCGTCTATATCGAGCATGAACACGAGTATTCCTCGGTATTCATGAGATAAGAGCGATGTCGCGTGTCAGGAATTACTTTCGAAGCGCGATGGATGATTTTTTACTAATTATATTCGCAATTATAATTGTTGGTGTTAGTGAGAGTCTCAATTAATATTTGGGCTTTTCATTGACATTTCTCAAAAGGGTTTGGGGTAAATGAAACTGAAAGATACCGTACACTTCGTGTCTTTTGTAACAAGAAGCGAGAGATTTGTCAAAAATTTCAGATTATCATTCAACGTGGGAACAGAACATCGTTACTTGCACGTCTATCAGAGAAAGAGAGAGAGAGAGAGAGAGAGAGAGCCAAGAAAGTCTAATTTGACCGTTTCAAATGAAATGTGCGAGATCTGCGTATGAGTGAACAACAGTGGAGACAAAGCTGCAGGTCGATAATACGTCGCTGCACTTCGAGCCGTGACGAGGCTGCGACATCGGGATTGTGATTAGGGACTGGTCGGCAAACAATGCCTAATTACATAATTATTGTGCTGCAGGCCGTAATTAAGACACATTACTCCGCTCGCTTGGTAATTCATTACGCTTAATGCCTTCCCTGCCTCCGTCGTTTCATCGCGGATGACAGTCGCGACGGTTCTACTAAATACCGTTACCGTGAAATATCACCCTGCCAACTGGCCGCTGCCAGTTTACGAGATCGCAATCACGACGTAGATGACGCTCGATCGTTTCTGATTTGCTCCAAGCGACGTCCTTGTTCTTCCTTGCGCGCTTTTGTGCTAAATAAATTAGATTTCGACATATTTGTTTACGTATTTAGATATTTGACGACAAGCGTCTACGTAGTTCGGCAATGACAAGTTATTTTTTAAGAGGATATTAAAAAAAATGGATGTTAAAAAATGTAAAGAGCGGAAAGTAAAGAATTTTGAATGATACTTGTACAGAGATGTATGTGAACTTTGAATTCGACGAATTTTTAATATTTTGCATTTATAAAAAAAAAAAATACACGTTTCCTATTTGTATTTCTACAACATTTTGACGTCCACAAAAATCGAAGACAGACAAGTACATATATTTCCTCGTTAGACGTGCCTAAGGCAATGCATAGACGCAAAGCACGGATCCGGTGGGTTACATCGTCGATATAATTGTATGGAAATAAAAAGCAGTTCTTATCGCGAGGTGTATCTTCGCCCGCGGTAGAAGGGGGAAGTCAGAGGAAGCCTCCTTTGTGGGTGGATGAAGAATGGGAAGGTGGAGAAAAGGGGGCGCGAGGGATTTATGCCTCGGCTAACATTACTCTTAACCGTAGCTTATTATGGAAATTTCCTTAAATTGTGGGTTGGAGAACGCCGAGAACAATGCAAACAGAAAACGGATAATTATTGGACTGTGAATCGCGGCGAGGCACGACGCGTCATCACGAATGCCCGGGGAAAAGTCAACAGTCGATAATCGAGTCGCAAATATTCGGTGAGAGAAATAATAAATAAGGCGCATGCCGCGAAAATATTTCGACGTTGTGACGATTAATAAATCGATCCGATTACAGTTTAAAATTTATTCGGAGAAGAAACGCTTTGTCAATATTCACGTTATTACGGTTTAAATAATATACAATTCGCTTTTTTTTTTTTTATGATTGTGTTGATACTATCTCGTTTGTATTTTCAATTTTACTCCATCTCTCTTTTACGAAGAAGGGACAACGTATCTTGGCTTTAGAGAATTTTCAACAATATTATGGAATAAGTCGAAACTGCATTGATCTCAACAAACATATCATCCGGGTTTACAAGCTGCCAGGATTATATTAAAATTATAAAGATTACTTTTATTTATGACAAGACTATTAATCTATATGTATACTAAATATGTTACAAATTTTTTAAGGGATTCCTCATACAAATTCAAGCCAAAACACTTAATGTGACCATATGTCCGAAACAGCTTAGTTTCAAAGACGCAGAGTGATTTTTTTTTTTAAATATCGAAAACTCCTCAAATTATTTTCATAAAACTTTGTACATGTTTAAAGTTACATTTCATTAAAATATCTCGAGTGATTTTCGAAATTTTTTGAAACCCTATGTCTTTAAAACAGCCATTTCGGATACATAGTCGTATGAAATTTTCGTCTTGAACTGTGGAACTAAGGAATTACCCTTAAAATCTTTTAGCTTACTTATTGTACGTACATCCTTTCAAGTTATATACATATAACTTGAACAATATTGAATCGTCATAGCTTTCCGAAAAGTACACTAGCGATTGTATCATTTTCCTAACTGATACCTACTGGGTATATTTTGCGCTGTTACCCGCCGGTTTGTTTAATCAGCAGGTGCGAGGGAAGGTTCTGGAAGGAAGCAAACAGTAGCCGCTATTAATTGAAGGAGCATCTGCTGGGCGATACGCGATTAGAGTTACAAGCACCGCGGCAAATATTGTCTTTTCTAATCTGATAGTGCCGGCGCACTATCTTGGAATTAGCGTGGACGAGGAATCGAATTCTTAGAGAGTTAATTGGATCCTCCTCGGGGATTTGGCGCGAAGATTCCGCGCGCTCGAAGACAAACGGGAACGGCCGTAACCCTTCCTTCCTTCCTTCCTGTTTAACTAAGCTGCACAATGGATACACTCCATAGTGTGTTCTCACAGTCTCACTATAACTAATGGTATCTTAACAACATTGCGAAACGAGTCTGGGTCCACCGATTTTCTCTCTCTCTCTCCTATCTCGGCCTTATATTAAAGAAACAAATGTAAAACTGACGCTAAGCACTCGCACGACTAGGAATCGGTAAATCTCTATTGCAAATTCCAGAAAGATAGAACTTGGCCAATCCTATTGTCTGATAACAAGTGCAACTTCTTCTTCAGATAAACAGTAATTTAGTTTGTCGCTGCAATAAGCGAGAAAGGAGTCAACGTTCTCCCTCCCCTCTCGCGAGATAATGTCGCAAACAGATCTGAAAGCACCGGCGAGACAAATGAGCGGGATTTGAATAAAAAGGAGGAACGGAGAGAGAAGTGGCGTGGGAGCGACGAAAACAGTCCCGCGCGTCGATCTTTTCTCGTCCCCCCCGCCCCCGGCCCCCCCCCCCCCCCCCCCCTCCTCCCCGCTTCCTCGCGCGCACGTCCCCACCAATCCCGTCGTTGGTCAGGGTAACAAACCGAGGCAATTAACAATCAATCACAGGTGTCTCTCGCGTCATTGAAATGACGTCAAACATTGTATTTGTGTAATTGTCCATTTATTCCAGTCTCTCGGCTGTCACCTGACAAATTGCGAGCCTCCAGTCCGCTCCTCCGCGCGCCTCCTCTCCGCCCCCTCCTCGAGCCCCCCTTTCACCCCATCACGAGCACGCGGACCGGTCGCGATGCCGCGCGCTCGACGCATTTTCCTGTCAATCGCGAATGAATTGTCGCCGGTTATATTAATTAGCGGCGGCCCTTCGGGAATCGTTACCTACTGGATAATTGCGATCGTCGGTTCGATCGACATAACATACTTTCAGGCGTGCGTTCGTGCACCTGTGCGCGCATAACCCTTCATTTTTGCCGAAGGAAAGAAAAGGAAAGCGTCGCTAACTGTAAATCCGATACAGAGAGTTATCTTTTTTTTTTTTTATTTTATATCAGGGTACGGATGGTAAAGTTTTATTCTCTTCTAGTTTCGAATTTACTTTTCGCGGTCGCAGGTTAATGTTGATGTACATTCATCGAGCAACCGCAAGAGAAGGAAACTCGCTCTCATCCTCGAAGAACGTTACCGAACGTTAAATCGAACGCGAATGCGGAAATCGGAATGGTCGGTGTAACGCGAATTCAAAATACGCGTTGGTGTTTGATTGAGACGTCACTCAAACGTGTATGTTGACTGATAGCCCCATTAACACGTTGACGCACTATCTGTGTTTGCCGGCGCGCTCAGCGTCCGAGAGCGATCAAATCCGCGCAGCGATTTCCAAATATTTTATTACTTCCTTTATCATTTCATAGAGCGTGTCACGCTTTAAGTCATAGTAACGGAAATATATTTTGCTATCTATCGCAAATATCTGGGGACGAATTGAAAGATTTATATCACCGCACCGAGCGGTTCGACGCACAAGTGATGTATAAAAGACAAGTGCCTACTGCTTCTTCATAATAATTTTACGAAGAGAGTCCTCGCCTTCATGCCGAGTGACCCACGCAAAGACTTAGTGACGACGACAAAACTATAATTTTACTCGGCCTAGTAGAAGGGTCACGTTGACGACGACGACGACGACGACGACGACGACAACGACGACGAGGACGACCACATCTGAGTGGAATACCGACATCGGCAGGTATCTCGTAATCGACAACATAACCGGGGAAAAGTTCGGCGACAGTTCCTGACGAGTGTATCCGTCGTCGTGCTCGATCCATTAGTGTAATTGCAATTTATTTAGTAATTACTTTAATTAGTGAGCACCCACCCGTGCTTCAAGAGGTTCGCTGGAGTTGCATCAACGGGGAGAGAAACGGGGGCGGGACGGTGGAACACAGGATGAAGGAAGAGGGAGGGAGGGAGGGCAGCGGCGGTAGGTAGGGTACTAACGGAATTAATTAATGAATTAGCCTTAAGGGATAAAGCGTAAAAACAAGCGGAGAATTGGGTTGAGGCGGCGCAGACGAGCGCCCGATTAAAATAAGTGGACTAAGTAAGCGAGTAACTAGCTAAGTGACGACTAACTGCCGTAACGTCGGAAAAGAAGAGCAAGGCGGATTCTCCGTGAGAATTAATGGTACCCCACTCTCCCCCCCTCCCCACCCCTCCCACCCCGAAATCCTTTCTTATCCGAGTCGCTTTAATACAACCGGCCGGCCTGATGCAAATTAAACTACCTTCGGAAATCCTTTATCGCACTGCCACGCTTAAGAGAGACATTTGCGCGCAAATATTCCGGACTAACTCGATCGTTACTATAATCAACCCACGCGATTTTTTTCCAATAACTTTTAACTTCGAAAATGATTGCGTGGAAAGATAAACTCAGACATATGTATAATATAAGATAACGAAATTTGTTAGTCGAATTCGATTCGAGTGCTGATGTTTCTATATAAGAGATAATGATGGCCATGGTGTCTCGTTTTTTTTTTCAATCAATCCAAAAAATAATCCGTTTGAGTACCAATATTACTTTATAATAATCTTGAGAATTATCGTGTAATTTAATTACGTACTTGAATTTTGCACTATCAATGGTTTCTGCTCAGCTGTGAGATAATTTCTGTTTAGTAACTAACAACTTGACACTACCAAGGCTGCCTCGTTCTGTCGCCGCTGGAGGTTACCATGTTTTTTTTCTATAAACCTGGCTACAAATCAGTTTCACGTGACTCGCGCGGTCGGGCCGGCGACACACTCGTGCAGAAACAATGCCGCTAATGGAGAAAAATCGCCCAGGTGTGATAACGCGGTGCCTTCGTATCCGCTAATGTGCTACACGATGTGCTACAACTACCCGCGCAATTAAGCGAAGCATGTCGTCGGGACGTTGGAAAAAAAATAAACTGGTGTTGTCATTAAAGAATCTTTTTCTAGCTAAGCATAACTAAATGTGAAACAAAAAAGAAATATTGTATGCGTTAAATAATGTGACGGAGATATACGGCACAACGAGACCACGACTCGATTACACGACAACGCATATGAATTTCTAGCGAAAATTTCCGCGCTGTCAAGAAAGGCCATTGTATTGACGAACATCGTTCGATCCTACTTGGCTTTCTTCGGTGATTGATCTAACAACAAGTGCACAAAGCGATCCATCGGGATCTTCACGATTGACCTAATTTTCCACAAGATTAATTCGCGTGATTCACTTTCGGAATCGACTGTCTAGCCTCCTGGCACAGGAGCTTTATTTTTCTGCCCATCCTCCCCGTCAACGTGTAGATATGCGACGATCCATATAACCAGAGATACGTCGACGGGAGATTCGACGTGACCGAAAGATCTCTGCGATCCTTCGAATTGGAGGGAATCGAGAGACTGTGAAATTTTCATTCGTGCTGGCAGCAACGCCGGAATGTCGCCGCTGACCGCTCGCTGGGAATTCGCTCGTACTCCGGCCGCCTAATAACTCCAGTAGAAGAGGGATGCTTCTCTGCAGATACGACTGTAACAAGGAATAATTGAATTAGAAGAACAAATGGTCTCTTCCTTTCGCCTACAGATATTTTGTTAGTGTTTCCACGACGCTGCCACTCAAAAATATTATATAATCCCGCGTATTCTCGTCGTAGGAAATATAATGCATTTTTTATACTCGCTCCTCAGATTATTTTCAATCAACCATTACGATTGCGCGCTGCGCTCTCATAAAAAACTAGAGAGAGAGAGGGGAGAGAGAGAGGGAGAGAGAGAGAGAGAGAGAGAAAGATACGACATTTAATTAATACGCGGGACACACGTAAATTTTATTCCGTCGAGGGTCGAAGCGCAAAAACGAAACGCGGGGGAGTGGAGTTAATTAATTATTCCCTTATTACGCTACACCAGGACGAGGGAGCGCAAGAGAGTGCGCGGGGAGTGCGGGAAGAGAACGAGACTGCAGTCGTCTCATTTCTGACTACCTAGCGAAAATTTCGCTAAAGTGCTGCTCATGTGGAAATGACATAATTCGCGTGCGGCAAGGGCAATTGGCAGTAATTAAAGTGGGGCGGTGAGAGAGGGGTAGCCGGAGGGTAGCGGGGCATGAATGAAATTAAGGCGGGTAGCGAAGATGACCGTTTACATGGGTCCACGTCTGCTCGACTACGCTCTCTGTGCCGCGACAATAAAACGAATTTGCATACGGGACAACTCGCCCCCGGACGAATGTCCCGTGTCTGCGTCTCTCGAGCGGAACATTTTCCTCGGATGGACGAACGAAGTCATCGGCGCTCCCGAAAAAGCCATGTATTAAGAATTTATTAACCGCCATTCCAGTGAATCGCAGGTACCTCTACGTAAGTGCGTAAGGACAAAATTGTGCAGCCAAGAAAGCTATTGAAACGTTTTTATGTACGTCGTACTCGAATAAAAAAACAGAGATATCGTTCCTTCTTTATACTGAGATTCATGGTTGTCCACTTTATCTAATGTCCACTTGGGTTAAACGAGCTGCCTTTTGAGAAACTGGATAACCTACGTTCAGGATGAAATTTTCGCGCGACAGCAACGGCAATGTTCAGAACGTTTAAGAGATAAAACGGACAATGCCGAAATGTAAAAACATTCGCAAGGAAAACGAATGCTGAAGCGGAACACGTCGCAGTATTTTTGTGGTGAGCGGACGACGACTCGCGTTAGTGTGTGCGCGCGCGCGCGCGTTCGCTCGCTCACGCTATAGCGTATTTGCGAGATCCGCCGTGCTGATGGACATATAATGCGACGTGTGATTGTAGGCCCGCCAATCGCGGCCGATTGTGCCCCTGAAGGCCCGCTAACTATCTCAAACTAGCCCCATTCAAGCCTCGCGACCTCTCTCTATCCACCTCTATCTATCTATATCCATCTCTGTAGCCCGCCACCTCAGCCACTCTACCCCTTTCGCTCTCTCAACCCCGGGTCTCTTCCGACCATCCCTCCTGGTTGGTCTGTCTCCAAAGCGAACGCGACCGCGCGAGTCTACGCGCATCGTGTCTCCGCTTCTCCGGTTTCTCCGCGTTATATGCATACGCATACATATAATATACAAATACATATAATATAAGCCACACGCGTAGGGCGTACGTGGAAATTCCGAATCTATCAGCCGCCCAGACGAATGCAAATGGCATATGAAGCGCGCTTAATAAAGACTACGCAACTTGCGAATCACAATTTTCTTTGGGACGTGCTGCCCGTGACGATCACGCATGGACTTCGTGCGAAAAATTCCTGGCTCTTTCGTGCGAACGACGCGATTCATCGAGATATTAAATAAATGCATCATTTAGCAGTGGTTTTTCAACGAATTCGTGTCTTGAATATAGCAAATACACAATTTGATTGCCATTCTTTTTATTTTTTCGAGGATAAGTGTTTGCATATCCCATAGCGATTGAAAGGAACAATTATCTTTCGTGAACTTTGTCAGTGAATCAAGATAAAGTTTGACAGAAATTAAAATGATGAATAATCACAATAATGAGCATTTTATTATTTCTACTTATTCTGTAAAAAATACATATATAATAATTTGCATTGTCTATAGTCTATATTATTGCGATATATATGTGTATATGTGTATATATATATACTGACATATAAAAATATTATTTCATATTTTTTCTACGCACTTAACTCAATGTACATTAATATATAATTTAATATAAAAATAAATAATTCATTCAAGGCTAATGAAAGTTCAAGCAGTCGAAGGTGCTCAACAATACAATTAAAAAACTTTAATTACTTTTTATTGCATAAAATTTTCTTCATTTTTGAACGTTTCGGCTCTCTTTGGATTTATATGATTTTAGTACAGGTAACAGTAAAGTTTAAATTAATGGCAGTAGTTATGGAAAATTATAATTTTACTTTTTGAGGATTTTTAATAAAATACCTATTTATATATTTCATATTTGACTTCCTAAGCCTCATGTAAAAGTCTGTATGTATGGGTTTATAGTTTCAG
>NW_011627100.1:391879-473007 GCF_000204515.1 Acromyrmex echinatior | reverse complement strand
CAGCAGGAGTATTATTAAAGATAGGCAAGTATGGGTTAATTCGATTAATAGAAATATGATCATTCAATGAAAATGAGTTAGGATATGTAATTTCGCTGAAGAGGACTCCAAAGAGAGCCGAAATGTTCAAAAATAAAGAAGATTTTGTATAATGGAAAGTAATTAAAGTTTTGTAATTATATCATTCAGCATCTGCTTTGACTCTCATTAGCCTTGAATTGATTATTTATTTTATTTTAAAGATTGTAAATCATTTTGAAATTTTTTATATATATAATATAATTACGTACATTAAATTCAATTGGTCCATTGTTCAAAATTGAAATATGTAATTTTGATAAACGAGGATCCATTTTATATATAAATTTTTATAAATACTTCGAAAAAAAGAAAAAATTAACTATTAATAAACTATCAATAAAATTAACTATCAATTAACTATCAATAAAAATCAATAATAAGTACTTTAAAATCTTCTAATTATCAGTTCAACATATCTCTTGGTTGATAGATATATTTGTAATGATATATTTGCGAAAACGTTTATTATCTATAGTACGTTATTATTAATTAGGTTGCGATTTTCGGCGAAGAGCCGTTAGTAAATTCGCTGATAATTGCAAATCAGTCGATACGGATACACATCCATCTATCTCTTGTGAACATTTTTGTTGTGGTAACCATCTGTAAATTAAGAATGATGTTTTTTTCGTTGTAATAAAAGTTATAGCAAAAGTTTCTAAACCAGTTGATTACCTATGTATCACTGGAGAGAGCAAATTCTTGTCGATCGATGAAGGATTTTGCGCACCTGTCATACAAGTAACAATCGCACCCACCACAAGTACCGCCAACGTGCCAATAGGAGCAATCCAGTGATAAGACAACCGATATAACGGGAAGACATTGTCTTCGCTGCACAATGTATGCGTTTGTTAATTAGAATCAAAATTAATTCAATACAAATTAAATAAAAGTTACTCACTTGTGCCATTCAAATTGCTTTAAGAAATTTTGGCTCACATTTCCCTCACACTGTGGCACTGGAAGTTTCTTTGGCACTATGAGACCAGAACCAATGGCCGCATTCGCACCAAAACTGACCCATCCAGACATAATGAATCCTGCAATAGTACCAACAAAGGCACCCTGCACGAAACAGATATACACGAAACAATTTTTTTATTATTAGAGTTTGTTTGGAAAATAATTTATCCATCTGAGAGTTGATCACATTTTAATTTATACCTTGGAATTTGCCCACGGAAACAAGATACCCAGAGTGAAGACGCCAAAGGAAGTTCCGGCAGCGATAGCTGCTAAACTACCCGTCACCTAAATTGCAATAATAAAAATTACAGCATTTTTAATTGCAGTAATAAAAATTATAGCATTTTAATGTTTTAATATAGATTACAATGAAACGATAACACTGAACACTCACAGATAGAACTCCACCTAATTTCTCGATCAAGAAAAGCAAGCATAGCGCTAACACACCAAACAGGACGACAAGGATTTTCACGAAAATCGAGGAACAACGATCGTTGGGCTTCATTTTAAAGCATCCTTTAATGAAGTCCTCTAGAATCACAACGGACGTCGAGTTGAAGCCTACTGATAATGAACTGTGAAAAAAGGACAATTTTCATTTACTCGTATCATATTTACTCGTGACAGATCAATAACTAAACATCATGAGCATCAAAATTGCTAATTTTTTCATTCGGTCAAATGGTTCACGTCAGCTAAATTAAACAAATACCTGAACTTTGTTTTTTTATTTAAATTGTAAGTATAGAGAAATTTGATAAAGATAATAAATTATTTTATCGATTTGACGCATAAAAAAATTGCCCAAATGAATATTATATTTTACTTAATTACATATATTTAAATAAAATATATTTAAATAAAAATAAACATAGAAAACATTTGAAGAAATAAAATACATACATATAGAAAATACATATGGAAAATCTATGTCATTGATATATATTTTTTATATGTATGTATTTTACTCCTTAAAATATTTTTTTATGTTACGACATGCAATATTATAAATAAAATTCTGTCGCCAATTCGGTTGCGAATTATCGTCTGAAGTGGGCTTAAGACAATAAAACTTAAATTCACAAACAAGTGAAATGCACAATAACGAATTTAACTGCATATCTTAACTTTGTAAGTCCTACATTTCGTTTATTTACAAATTATATCTTATCGCTCCGTAAATGTAACGTCTACTTAGCTGCCCCCCCCCTCTCCCCCCACTTAACCAAATCTTAATGAATAAATTATATAATAATGCGCTATTTATGCGTTCTTAAAAAAAAAAATTTGTGGTCTCAGTGTTTCGTTTAGCTCAAAAAATTTTTTTAGAGGCTAGCCCCCCTCCCCCCTCTCTCTCCACTAACAATCGCGAAAGCTACTCATATATAGACAATTTACTTGTATTTATATTAATTTGATTTGCGATACCTGAGTGCTGCGCCAAAAATTCCGGAAATAAAGAGGCCAGGTATCCCATGTAAATGATGAGCAATTTCCATGACATAAGCCGGCAACAATTGATCATCGGCCGTAATTAAGCCAGAAACTCTTGGATCACATTTCGGTGGTGACCACCAAGCGAGAAGGACTAGTCCACACCAACAGCATGTTGAAATAAACACCATTATGCTGATGGTAAATATCGCAATGGATCTGTAATTAGGATATGTAAAGATTTGCAACATTGACTATATTAATATAGACATATATATGAGTAATGTGTACACACACACACACACACACACACACACACACAAAATGAATGTACGATTCATTCGGTATTCTTTTTCAGAGGAATTTTTCCGAATTGTTTACGTAATTTGCATAACAATCAAAAAAAATTATCTTTCATGAACTTTATCGGCAAACCAAGCAAAGTACGACAGAAAATAAAATGATGAATGATGAGCATTTCATTATTTCTATTTATTCTATTAAAAAATATACATATATATATAATAATAATAATAATATTGTTTATAATATTGTGATATATTAACTTTTAATTGTAATAATGTTATGTTATAAATTGTATTATAAGATATAATACTATTATGAGATATATATAGAATATAAAACTAATTATATATAGAGAATAAAACATACATTTATATATAATATTTATGTATACGTATAACATAATAGCTATATTCGTTATTATCTCTTATCATTTTATAACAAAATTATTATGATTGAAAGTTGCTAAAATAATCGGTATACTCACATTTGAGATATCTTTGTACTTTTTAACGATATGTATCGCTGCACCATAGTTTGATTGACAGCGATATACGCGGTATTATATAACCAAGAACCAATTAGTACTGTCCAAAAGGTGTGTCTCGTATAGGGCGATGGATCAAAACTACACAATAAGTAAAAGAATACGAGTGAATATTTGGTATGTTTGCGCAATATAATTTTGATGACATTCTTTGAATTCTTACTTAAAAAATTCGATTCGCTTGGCATCGATAGCCCTATTCCAAATTTCAGACGCTCCCATTTGATATGTACCTAGAGAGGCAACTGTGATAACTGCTGCTATCATCACGCCGACTTGTAATGCATCTGTCCAAACCACTGCTCGAATACCACCCTAATAAAAGATCAAAAAATGAGTGCAGGGTAGAATAAAATATTTTATTTATATAAGACACTCTTGAATATCTCGTAAAAAGAACGATTTTACTTAATCCGCATGTATATCCATACTTATTTGCATCTGTAATTAATCAGTCTCTAAATATTTTCTTTCGTAACAATCATCAGAGTTGAAGTAAGTTAGAAATTTGATTATGCAACTTCCTCAATAACTTCCTGCCCCGATAAAAATATTCCTGCGACGGTATTATCTATTTCTGAAGAATGCGTTAGTGGCGAATGCTTTTTCGAGTGCATGCAATTGCGTACAGTCCACAGTATGCTCGCGCGTGCGCAGGCGGCATATAATAAACAAATTTGTAAAGAGCCACTCAACCACGATAAATTCTCATTAATACGAGATCCAACAAATTGCTCGGATAATTACAGGCGCGCGATCCCGCGATTAATCACTTCAGCGCCGGCTTTGTGATCCGCTGCTACGATAACATCCGCTCGACGTTCTCCGCGCCATTGTTTCCCCGCGCCATTGTCGGGCTTTCAGTTTCCGTCCATAAACATTTCCAGTACTAAGGCTCTCGCGTGAGATTCTTCGCGGCATTGTCCACTGAAAATTGTTTCCTACGGTAGACCGTGTCCGAGGAACTCCAGCCATCCCCGCGGGAATTTGGCGAACGAGCCTCCCCCGGAAAATTAGCTTAGGCTTCCGTTCTCTCGACCGCCACAACCGTTTTCATCCCCCCTGCGTATACTATTCTTGTTAACATTTAAGTACAATATGACAATCTTACGACGATCTTTTCATTTCAATTTTTCTTTTTATCTTAATTTACGAAGTGAAAAAGAGGAATAATTCGTTGATCAAAATTAATAAAAAAAAAAAAAATTAAGTGGCACGAAATCGCAACTTACCAGAACGGTGTAGAAAACACATACGACGCATACGATGCTTCCGATCAAGTGTATATCGATGCCGCTCACTGTAATGAATCATCGAAAGTATTAATGGAAGTAGGTTAAAATCTTAACGTGAATAATGTAGTGAATAATGTATATAAAATACCTTGATTCAATGCCAATGCAGGGACATAGACTACGATTGATTGATAAAGGAGCTGAAATTAATTGATTCTTATTCAGTTTAGTCTTTGAAATCGTCATGAAAACATAAAAAGGCCAGATACACACTTACCACGTCAAAAACAAAAATTGAAGAAATCAGAATCCTTACAGTGCGATTGAATCGAATTTCCAAATACTAAAAGAAGTGAATCGTGAAAATTGTGCCACATCGAGAGGAGATACTAAACGGAATTAAATGGAAAAAACTAACCTCATAAACAGAGTTAAGTTGTAAGGTACTAAAAACAGGAAGATATATAGTAGCTACCACGATACCGGAAAAAAGAATCGAGAAGATCGTGATCCAATATTGCGTGCCAAAGTTGTAAATCTCCGTCGGAGTACCCAAAATCGTCACGCCTGATATGAAACTACAGTTATGATAAATGAAATTAAATATTCTGAAGTTATGAAATTAATTATTCTGCATAACTAATCAATCAAGAATTACATGATAAATGAGATACGAATCATTTTTTACACGAAAAGGATGATTTTAATAAAGTATCTAAAAATTTAGCTAGATACAAATCTGAAAATAATTTTGTTAAACCATCAAAATAATTTTAAAGGAATCTCAAATACGATGAGTAATGCTACAAAAAGTTTGACATTTTAGCAATCAGTTTGAATGCTAAATCCTATAAAATTTTTTTGTAACAAGATTAATTTCAGATCTGTATCAAGCTAAAATTTTAAATACTTTATTTTGTACTTTTTTTTAGTAAGATCATTCTTTTCGAGTATGTAATATTAATCTTCAAAATTGACATTTTCTAAATCTGAACATTGTTATGTGAAAATATTAAAAGAGTCTTTATTCTGAATTAAGATGTGAAATTTACGATGGTGATAAAAGAAAATTGTTTAATTTTTTAACACTAACGAATTCTTTAATTCTTCTGTTATGTTTCAGAATGTTTTAAATTCTCATTTTTCATTCATTCCTTATTTCCTTTTTTTCTTTTAATAGTCTTAAATCGTGTAGAATGACGAACTAAGCTTACCTGGCGACGAGAGAAGCGGACACAGGAAAGAGTCCTAAGCTTCTTCCTCCAAGCAGGTAGTCCTGTGTGTTCGACTTTTGCGCTCTTCTGAAGTGCCATAAGCCAGCTGCGGCAGACACGAAGAGCATAAGTGCAAACACCAGCCAATCGATCCAATGAAAGTATCCTCTTTCCGATACAGCTATCATCTTTACTGAAATCAAAGAGCTAAATCTGTCCAATGCCTTCGAAATGATGCATTATACTTAACTAAATTCTTAAACATGCGTATACCGCAACATATAATTAATTATAAAATACAATTCTGCTATATTCTTAGCATATCTTAATCACCGTTGCTACATTAATTTACCATATATGAATAATTTATTATCCATTTACTTATTTTTATTCTATCTAAAAATTTTTATGTTTCAACTTCTTAATTCGTTTTTTGTAGTCTTTCTATTAATTAATTGCACTATTATTGACTTTTGTTAATCAGGCTGTTAATACTACTACTAATTTAAATCGCAAGTGTTCATTCAATAACAGATATTACAAAATCGACGGTATACATGAAACTTAATTAACCTTGTTGATTGTGACTGCTTGCAATGACAAAAATTTTCGCATATAATTATAATAATTATGTTAATTATTTTATGTTTAATGCAATACATGAACAAAAAAAAATATTTCAATCATTTTACTTTAGATTTGCATCAAATCACATATTGTGTTTCTTTTAGATCAGTGTGAAAAATTGTGAGTCATATCTCAAATTTCAAATCTTGGCGATATTCTTAATCTGCTGGTCCTACTGCAAGGACTATCCGACTGACGCCAGAAATATTGCGTCCAGTTTTTATTCATCTTGTATAAGTCCCGTTTTACTGTTCACCGTTTATCATTGTAGGCAGTGATTAAGTATCACGCGTTATAATAAAAATATATTAAGGATGTATGTCATCAATTGATCGCAAAGGATATTGCAAACATATCATTAATGTCCATCATCGTTAACGTTTCCCTGTTTGAGAAGCCACTGACCTGTGACTTCTTCGCACATGCTAGTAATTTGGTCTTGTTAACGTTGAATGACAATCGTAGCAGTGTTCTCAGTTCCACAGCTTGCGATGCCATCCCTCAAATCTCGTATTTCCGTTCTACATTAACGAGCGAGGTGAATTATAATTATTCGTATATTAGATTACGGTCTAATCAGAGGAAGATAATCTAATCAAAGGGATTTTCAATCACGACTAAAAAGAATTAATTCAAAAAAAAGGACTAAAAATATAAGTCGCTATATTATTAGAGTTCCTAGTTGTTTTATATACAGGATATTTTGTAAAGACTGTAACAATACTGCCCAATTTCTTCATTTCCAGATAAGTTGCTGATAACCTTAGGAGATCTCCATTGTATTTTGGGAGATAAAGAAATTGGACATTAGTGGTAAATTTCTGAGATTCATTTTAAGACGAAAATTTTAGTACCAAAATATCGAAGTCAATATAATCTTTAAAATTATAAATATTTAAAGTTAGTAAATTCATATTACCTTGAGCGTTCATAATATGTAAAGTGCTAAAAGTTCGTTGTCGCTTCTTATTAATATCGATATAAATATTATGCATACAGAAATAAAATGATGAATATTTATTATGTTAAAAAACTTTTTTCAACATTTTGATATTAAGATTTTCGTCTCAAAATGATCTTAGAAATCTCCTCTTAAGCGTTATTACAGAATATTCTGTTTTTGTGTGTGTGTGTGTGTGTGTCTCACATTCCTATTTTTATGTTCAATCATATTTTGAATGTTCTTATGATGTTATTAGAAAAAAGTATTTTTACTGGTTAGAGTTTATTTGGCAGTAGATATATTATTTCTAGTCACATGAAATTGAGTTCAAAGTTCTGTTATTTTCTGATCAATCAGGGTCAATTGCCGAGTCGCGAGCGTTAACAAGCAGAAAGTCCGTTGGTAAACCGATTGTAAGACCATATCGGTTTTCATTACCGTTCTCAGTATAATTTGCATTGCTAATTAATATTCAAATCACCAAGGCTATTCAAATGTTTGAAAAATTACTTGCATATTCGTCAATACCGCGAAATTTGAACGCTACGCTTCTAAAACTCTTCTGAAGATAAAATAGTATAAATCTCATAAACGATGATTTATATCGAAAGATCTTTGATGAAGAAAGCTACAATTGAACTATTCTCACGCATTATCGTTCTATATAAAGTCCAACAGTCAATCAACATCAAAGTAATGGAATTCGATGATATAGTCAATACATAAACGAAAGGACATTTAGAAGTTGGATCAAGGATTTCATCAAATTCGAAATTTTTCAATTCCGTTTTGATTGAAGTACTTCCTACTATCACGATTATTTACAGTATAACATATGCCGAATGAATGTAATTAGTCGCATCAACAGTGGATAATTCGCATTTACCGACCTTTATGACTACGCACGAAATAGTCGACAGACGATACATGCTTCTGTTATTAATAGTCATTTCTTATATTTAGTACACCTAATTACGTGATTCATCGAGACATTCGCGAAAATGTCTCGCAGCAAGAATTCGAATATAATGATACAGCGATGCACGGACTATCCTTAATCAGCGATCGGTAAGAGCTGCGTAATGTGTTTGTTCAATTTTCTGCTCTTGTCAGATTTTCCTTTTTCTGAATTTCCCTCGTTGATCTTCTTTTTGTATACATACAAACATAACTGATGGTTTTCCAGAATTGCGATCATAACTGAAGAAACTTAAAACATTCTTTCCTTTTCGGCAATCACGAAGAACGGAACAAATTTTATAACTGCTTTATCTCGAATATGCGTATGTACTTAAAGCGTCATATAACAAACAGTGGCTAAAATTCAATCATTCTATTTTTATTGATGATTTTCAAGTGAACTATATTTGCTTTTGCTCAAGCAGAATAACAAGTCATTATGATATTAAAATGATATTAAAATGATCCTAAAATGATCATTAAAAATCATTTTTCAATTATTTTCGAATCATTTTAATGTCATTTTAATGTCAATGATATCGTGACTTGCTGTTTTGTTTGAATGTAGCATATGTCTCACAAACTACTGATTTAATAATCTGGATTTATTTCGTGCATATTTGGAGAACTGGCTGATAAAAACCTTCGAATCAATCAAATCTAACCGATTTGGTAGCATAAAAAAAATTAAATCTATCCTGATATTCAACACTAAATATCATGGACACTGGAGGAATTAAAAAAAAAAACGATCTTGTTTACGTCTCTATCCTCATCTTGATTAAAAAAATTATATTATTTGACTTTTTGAAATTTGTATATTTGAAATTGTTGACGCACTACTAACCTTAGAAGCAAAAATTAAAACTCGAAACTATTTCATTCCAGTCCGATTCTAGATTTCTGTTGTACCGGGTACTGCTACACTGTGTGGCGGTGCTTTCAAACACCTCAATCCTTTCTCCTCCAAATGACAAACTGTGATTGCAGTGATTGCGTTTTTTTTTTTTTTTTTTAACAATATCAATACGTCCGTTCTATTTTTTCGTTCTCTCTTTTTTCGTCTCTTCCCTGCAAGTCCCAGATCTTTTTTTTATTAATTAACTCACAAATTACATCGTCAATATAATCGTGGCCTTCTCGAAAGATTGTAAAAATTTGTAAATTACTTTTCGAAAATTTGCCGACTGAATATCCAATCTCACGCAATAGATTCCTGTCGGGAAGTTTTGACCGTTTGATTCCTTATGAGACACATGGCGCGAGATTTTACCGCGCGATGACGCCAAGAGTATGATAGTTCCTAGTATTTCCTGAACGACGGTGACATATGCTCTTCGCTATCCTTGCCTTCGAAGCGCGTGGATATCAGCCGGCTATCATGCACTGACAGACGTGATCGAAGTGGGACGCGTCCGTAAGCGACGACCGCGATCGACTGAGCCGCAGCTCGACAGTCTCGACACCGTAGCGACGTATTACGTCGCGATACACAAATCACGCGTACTTTCATTAAAAAAAGACACCATTGACGGTAGCACAGTCAGTGTGTACAGTCGAGACACGCAGCTTACAACGATTTAAGTGTTATCGATCAAGAGATAACTGACTGAGGAACTTTGCTTAGACCAATATTTGTAGTCGGCTTTTGCCTTAAAACTATCCAGGTGTAATATATCTTGAAATTCTAATTTGACTCCGTGATATCTTAAGACTGTACTTAAAACGGTTCTTAAATATAAGAACCAGTGAATACTGGCCTAAGGCCTAAAGCACGAGTCGCATTATACGTTAGAGATTGAGAATTAGAAAATCCAGTAAATCAGAACGAAACGGATTAAAATTAATTATTTGACTGGTCGAATTCTAAACTCTAATTCGCAATCTTTATGGCGTTTTAGATCGTAGCGGCTTTGAATTGATCCGAGTTAGATTAATGACGTCACATGCTCTACCCAATAGAGTATGCGATATCTCGTTAATCCAACCAAAATCAGTTTAAATCTTACGGTCAAGAACGCTTTTAGTCTCCACAATATATAGCGTAATATGGTTCTCCACATTTGCGGCCGTATTATGTCTATGACGTCATTGTGAGAAACCATTAAAAATTTTTTTCTTTTTATATTTCATATGTTAAAAGGTTAAATAGATTTTATAGATTAAAACATAAATTAGTTTTATGTATATACCATACGATGATATAGAGTAGTCAGTTATATTAAATATTTCTTCTTTTTACTATTCTATATTAATAAATATATGATTTAATATCTGCGTGTATCAACGTGTCCTATACTAACAGAAAAGATAATAATTGGTGAAAAGAAGGATTTTATCACATAAAGAAGTTCGAAATGTATGAATTATGTATCGTTAAAGGGCTACTTAAAATTGAATAGTATATCACTTATCTTTTGAAAACATCGGGAGCATGGAAAAATTGTTATCAAAGACAAATTCGAAAAATCTTGTTAAGTAAGATATTAAGATATTATGGGAATTAAGCAATAAAAGATTATATTATTGATACTAACACGTACAACATTGATAACATATATTCATTATTTAAAGAGTTGGAAACCAACGATTATTTTGTATCGGATTCCTCGTCGTTCGTCAATTGTTTGAAAATCTTGTACAAGTTATATATTGTTACTTAATAACAGTATAGTCCTTATTGCTTAATTACAAAGATATTAAATAAGATTAATATTTTAATCTTATTTAACAATTTTTTATCAAATAAAATGTAATAAAATTTATTTTTTTAATTACAATTTCTCTTATATTTCCGATATTTCTCCATATGTTACTCGTTTCCGCCTTAATTATAGCTCTTCTAGAATTTGTACATCTTTCGAAACTTCATGTTAACTAAAAAACAGTCAAAATTAATTTTTTTGCTATTTATTAGTATATATGAATCAAAATGAGAATCCTGATGGACAAAATTTTTACGAAAAAGTATAGAAAAACTACATAGATTAAGATTTTTTGTTTTTCATAGAAATTTGTAGAAAGTAAAGTATAAGTAACGTAAAGTGAGGTTCGTTTATCTTAGAAATTCTCAGTTTTTTGTAGATATTCATAATACACAAGATATGAAAATATGTTTCATAAAAACTTATAATATGGCGTCAGAAGACATATATACGAAAATGACAGAGGATTTCTTGATTTTTCAAACAAACACCCCTACTATACGTTCCATTACATCTATGAAAAATTAAAAATTTCTAAGATTTTGTCTCAATCTATATAGTTTTTCGTAAAAATTTTTCCGCCAAGGAGTCTTAGATATCTTCACTAGTTTAATTATTATTAAATATGCGTAGTGGTATGCAAAAAAATGAATTTGTTGTAGATTGCAAGAAGAAATTTTCTGATGTCAATTCAAAATGATTGCGTAAACAAAATCGAAACTGTAAGGATTGTTTTGTCGTCGAACAGTTTTGATGCTTAAATGCGAATCTGTAGAATAAAAAATGATAACCTCTCCGAATATGGCAAATGATAAATAATTCTCTCCTTGCAACATCGATATAATTTTTTTTTATAGCAAATCTCTTTAGCCATTTAAATATAAATTAAATGAATTATATCAATTAAGTTAGTTTCTTTTTACGTTATCTTCTGAATTTTAACTGCACTTTTAATGTTTTAACATGTTAATATCAATTTGAAAAAGAATTGCAATAATCATTTTGAATGAACATTTTCTTTATTAATATTATTATAAATGTACAATTACACTTAGTTCGATTCACGATATATCAATAAACGAACGTTATTCTTTCACTTTATTCCTTCTGTGAAATATAATGAAATATAATATTAAAATAATTGCATTGTAATTTGAATTTAAAGGCTAACAATTATGCTTAATTTGCAAACGAAATGTTTTACGCAACATACAACATCATCGAAATGGAATGTAATCTTTGATGTATAAAACTGCTACGTATAATCATACTGCAATTACCAAAGTTATTCGCGTAAGCTTTTCGTGTTTCATTTGTTCAATTACAAATAAGTTTTAGTTACAACCTTGTGAGCATTCTGTGTGAATTTTTGTATAAAATATGTCTATATAAATTTATATAAATTTATATAAATTTATATAGACATATTTTATACAAAAATTCACACAGAATGCTCACAAGGTTGTAACTAAAACTTATTTGTATATATATATATATATAAAGACAATATGATTATTACAGAAATAATTATTAAGGAATATCGAACATGAGTAATACCTTTATCGACAATAAATAATGATCGCCAGAGTGCTGTTTCTTGTTCCACGAAGAAAAAGTTACTATACAGAGTAAACAATTAGGCGAGTAATGATCAGATGCATATATTTATATTTTCACATTATATTTTTATACAGAATATATGAATAGAGAAAACAAAATAAAGGAAAACATACGACATAAAATACCAAATACGCACGGAGATAAATAATTTATGTGTATTCACAGGTACATTATCGATTCTTAAATATAAAAATTGTCAGTTCTTAACGTGGAACAAGATCAGTAACAAAAGTTACATAGAAAGAACTTCAATGCAGTCTGTAATCGATAAAAGATAGTTCATCACAGTTTGTGTTGTCTTCCTTCGCCAAAGAGGCATAGGCAAGCTCTGTCGACTATATACGCGAAGACAAAGTCCGCGACTAGTATTTGAACCAGTGTCGTACGGAACTGCAACACGCAAATATTATAAATACATATGTGGCAAATAGATTCAACGGCAAATAAATTAATTTTAGTTATGTACTTGCGCGCAAAACTTACTTGGCTTGGAAAGTCTACAATCTCGAACTGCATCGCGAAATTCGGTAAGAATCCACAAGCTAGTAATAAAATAACGGCAAAATTGCCCACGAGACTGAACAAGAGAGTTCTATTTTGTGTTAAACTTTCCATGAATGGCTTGCCCTGATAGAACGTAATATAATTAGTGTTTGTCGTATAATGATACATTTTAATTGGATAATAAAATATAATGGACAACTTACTCGATAATTTATAGCAAAAGTAGAAACTTGAAAGCACATTGCGATTATGTATACAGTACTATTAATTAAATTTGCCTCAAACGGCTCTTCCTCAATACTGTCATTTCCGTCTAATGAATTCACTTCATTGGTAGTATTAAAGATGGTTGCCAATTTATCATCCCTGTAAAAGAAGTAATTTGAAGAACATAATGACGGTCAAATGATTCCGATTAATACAACTTACTTTGGAGATAAAATCGTAGCTTTTTTCACCAAATAAACGAGACAGATGAAATGTACAGTAAATTGCAATAATACAGTTGCAATGGTGTATAAATTAAAGATATTTGGTAGCGGTCTTTGCTGCGAAAGAGTTTTCAGCGGTTTTGATCGTGAGATAAAAAGGAAACATGCCGCCAGAAGGACGCCCTGCAAAGTCGCCTGCGCATCACTAAATTTGATTCCATCTAGATACAACACTGACTGGCTGTAGGCGAGTATGAGTGCATTCAGCGCCAGTATTTTGAACATCTGCAAGGTGGTGACCAGTGTGCAGCGTCCCTGCTTGATCACGTGACATACTGCAAGTATACAAATACTTGTATTTCCGAGGAATAAATAAATTCAATAATATCCTGTGATCCTTACTGCATTGAATGGATGACATTTTGCTAGTAAAAGGAGCCGCGATGGAAGCGTCGCCGAGTTTCACGATCACGGGTGGCTCTTGCACCTCGTTATCAATATCCTTCAAGAACTTCTGCAGCTTTGCACGAGACCCCGTCGATGTCATTCTCGAATTATTTCTTGGCCCATTGTTTATGGCCGACATCAAATTATCGTTCTTTGGATCTTCTCGCTTTTCAGTAACCACAGACGGACTGGACAAAATTGCGACACCTATCAAGGAAAAAGAAAGAAAAACAAGTACATTCAAATTTTATCACACTCTTTTCGTCAACTTACCCACTTGTGCGTGTTTCAAAGCTCCGACATCATTCGTTCCGTCACCGCACATCAACGTCGTATAACCTAAAGATTGTAACGATATAATAATGAATTCTTTTTGCTTCGGTGCACATCGTGCAAATATTATGACGTGCGGCAAGAGTTTCCAAAGAAGTCCCCGTTCTTTTTCCTTCAGATACGATAAACCCTAGAAAAATTAATTATGCAATAACAAACGATCATTGTAAAAAAAATCGACATTTTTGTTCATTTACATACTTCACCCGTCACGCAAAGCGCATATTCTTTCCAGATCTCTTTTCGCGATTCAATATTTTTCATGCTTAGAGGGAGCTGCGTCTTTTTGTCTATGCTTTCCCACAACCATTCGCCATCATTTTTGGTTAGTATAAGTGTGCTAGGTTTCTTCGTGAAATGTAGCTCGCGGCTTACATGACAAGCCGTCAAAGGATTGTCACCCGTTATCATCACGACCTAAATAATTATATAAAACTCGTTTTTTTGGTAATTATGTAAAATTTTTTTTGAAACTTTTCTTTCAACATCTCAACAAAGCGTCATCTACATACCGAATGTGATGAATTGACGATTTCTTTAATAACAGCTTTCGAGTCAGATTTAAGAGGACAGCTGATGATGACAAATCCCGCAAATGTGAGATTATTCTCCAACTTTTCACGAGTTAATTCTCTTAACTCTTGAGAGGAGAAGCTACCAGTAAGTTTTCGATAGCCCAAAGCGAGAACTCTTGCACCGCGTCGTGAAAGAGACAAATAGATTGAATCGTAATTTTCTGGCACAGAAGATAACTGAAATGAAACAGATTATATCAATTACAACAAACACAAAAATCAATTAAAATTGTGGACAAATATTATTTTGCTCACCATATTCTTCAATGTTTCTGGCGCACCTTTTACCGTAGCTATGTAATGTATGTCTGAAGCTCCAGGAATATTATATCCAGCCACAACGCACATTCTTTTCAAAGCTGATGAAAAATGATATCTCTGTACAATCTTCAATGCGGAAGATTTGCCTTTTTTAGGAATTACAGAATCACCTAAATGAAACATTAGCATGAAGTAGCGTATTAATATGTTTGTATTGTATTTTATTTGCAAATTTATATCTACCTTTCGTGAGATTCCAATTGATAGCTTTGAGAGTTGCTTTTTCTAGTGGATCTCCAACGATACCATCGTCTAATTGAACAAGAGAATGACACGTGGCGAGTACTTGGATGCTCTCCAAAGGTGCATCTGATATTTGGACCACGTCTGGCTTACCGCTTAAAAAGTAAAAGATTAAAATCACCTTTTCTAATAGCGCAAAAGATTATTCGAAGACAATAAAACGGATAGTAGTTTCTTACTTCATCCCCGCGATACCTTCTACAACCAAATTATCACTAGTAAGTGTACCGGTCTTATCGAAACAACAAATATCAACTTTGCCGGCAAATGGAATCCTGAACGGTTCCGTGCAGAATACACCTGCAAAGAGGCATAGCAATTTTCATGCGTAATTTTCATAGGAAAATTAAAGATGTATTACATATATTTCTTATTGAAATTATTTTTGACTCAAGTTCTTAAATCGCTATCAAACTTTTCGTATTACTTTAAAATGCAATAGAAAAATTTATAATTTTTTCATAATGTTTTACATCCTTAAGCTTTCGTAAAGTAAATCTATTTTACCTAATTTGGATAGAGCTACCAGAGACGTGTTTACAGCCAGAGATAATTCTATAGGTAACTCTGGTGGTACAACAGATGTCAAAATTAATGTACATTCCAAAAATAATTTATATTTGTTCCTTGTAGGATCCTCGCTGCCTAAAATCGAAATTTGTATATGTAAATATTTATCATAGTTCTCACTCTTATATGTAATTGAATTACCTTTGATCCAAACATATGCGGCGGCAGCAATTGCAAAAATAAGTAAGAATAGAATGAAGCCGAAAGTTTCTAAATTATTGGCTGTAACGCGTTTAACGCCGAACAATATCGTTCTTAAAAGTTTTCCTTGTGACGTGGAAAAGCCGGTACGTAATACGTAAGCAATGCACCCATTATCGGTCGCTGTAATATCATGCATTAATGTTGTAAACAATAATAAAGTGAGTGAGAACGTTATAAATGAAAAATAAAATTTATTAATAATACCTCGAAGACCGGGAGTAGTTTTGCTAGGAGGTGTATGCTGTACAACTTTTGTACCACCGAAAAGCACGTGAAGTTTATCATCTCCTTCGATATCTATAATTCTATTTCCGTCAATATCTTCTATAGGTTCTTTCATTTGAGGTACAGATTCACCTAAACATTTCTCTCTTTCAGTTGCTATGATCAATGTCTGTTTAAACACATTACTAGCTTGTTTAAAGTACCTGTTAACATGCTTTCGTCAACCACGCAGGGGCCTCGCAAAAGCAACATATCGCATGGCACTAAATTATCATGTTGAGGCCTTGTAATAGAGACAATATCTCCAGGAACTAGTTGGTCTGTAAATGATGAGCGCCATCGTCTATTTCTATACACCTAAAAGAAAAAAAAATAAGCGTGAACGAAATTGCGTGGCCCGAAATAAGCAAATCGCAAGCAAACAGTATTCGTATTCATACCATTATCATGTAAGGTTTATTGCCCATTTTACGAATCTCGGCCATATTTCTTAATTGTTGTTGCACCAGTGTACACTCAAACATGATAAGCATGATCAATGTAAAGATACTATAATACCAATATTTATCTAAGCACCATAGTGCCACACAGAATACTTGAAATACGAAGAACGGAGCAATAGCGCGCTCTTTAAAGAGCTCCCAGAATTCTGGTACAACCATGTCCAATCTAGAGTAAAAAAAAAAAACAATATTTTCAGCGAGATAAAAGATGCCTTGCAAGGAATTGATGCAAGGAATTGTTCACACTATACTTGTTTTTCCCATATTTTTCCTCTGCTTTCTTAATTTCGTTTTGATCCAGATACCCTTTCCATTCAGAATAATGTTTCACGGAATGATTGATTGGGAACTGCAACCCTCTGAATGATCTTTTATCCGGGTCCCAGTAATATTTTGTCTTTTGAAAAATGAACCAAGGTTCCTGTTCATCCGTGTGATGTAATGAAATCAGCTCCGAGCTGCCGTTGTTTGGGGTGGGAACTACTTTAACTATCCTGGCTTTGTGTGGATCTTCCTCCTGAAATTTTATTTACGGAATAGAAGAAAGGAATATCGCAAAACAAAACGCTCAAGTGAGATTCCATGCTCAAGGCTCATCTTTCGCGATGTTCGAATGTACCGCCGAGATGTCACGTGACCGAATCTAGCAGACGACCGGGCGTTCAAATGGCTACCAAGTTATAGAACATATTGAGGCCACGAAGAGCCACGTGCCCGTTATTTGAGGCAAATTGAAGGATAATTGCCACTTACGGAGCTGCAGTTTATGAACGTATGGATGTGCACCGACCATTGACAGCATAAGCACAGAAAAATCTGCAGCACGCCGATCGCTGCGATGCCCACCAGGCCCGCGTCATAATATTCGTCAACGCCATAAACGAAGATCCAACAGTAGATCCACAAGGACTGTAGCATCACGAAGGGCAGGATGTAACCATTGAACATCCATTTTCGTGGATTGTGCAAGCTGACAGATTGCACGAGATCATCTACTCGTGAGGAGGTCGCCGCCATGATTACGCCGACAACGATTAACAAGTCGTCACAACGGGCAAGAAACGTTTTAGCGACCAACAAACTTTAAGCACCATTCACATCAGGAGATCCCCTTTAAACACACGATCCGTTCGGGCAATATAACGCGAGCTGGGTAATCGCGTTTCGCATATGCAGAGATTCCAAGAGAATGAACGAGCCGACTGTTGCCGCAGGGAGGGTTATGTTAAAAGTTGGAATGGATGAGAATGTGTCAGCAACTCTAATGCGGCAGATACAACTTAGCAGTCCTAACATGAGTATTTCTCAGTAGATAACACAGTCCTGTGCTAAATGCGAGCATGCACTTCAAGCGCCATCATGAGTATCACAAGCGCAACTCCAACCTAAAAATGAACATGGCTGTAAAACCGCTATATTTGAATGTTAATTTTCGTAGATTAAGCCAAATGAAGGAATTCATGTAGGCCGCTTTATCTTTCTGAATCATAAAAAATGATTCATTTTTATATTCTAGTCGTAATTCTGTCTGCAATAAACGCAAATGATTATTTAAATCCTTATATTATAATGTTTTAGCAGCAATTTTTATGTATCGTAAAAAAAATTGACTCTATAATATTCAAAATATTATAGAGATGGAGTTCCAAATAAAAATTCCAAATAATAATAAAACATAATTATGTAATGATGTCTTTCTCCCCTCTGCAATTATAAGACTACTTTTTTTATTTTAGATTACTGAATGCCCTGTAAGTAACGACCAGATATTTCGAACTACTATATGTATTTAAAGAAAATATAAGGGAATATTTTCAATATTTGAACCAAATATTTAATTTCCTTATAATATTTCCTTCTTAATATAACTTAATTTTTTAGATCAACTATTTTATTAAAACAAGAATATTCAATGTATTTAACGTTACTTTCGCTCAATTTTTAAATATTTGTCGTTGTTATCTTACAACGAATGATTTCAAATTTTCACTAAAAGGCAATCTATCTTCTTAAGAACTTACAATGAGAGACACGTATATGCATATATCTCGTGTAAAAGAAAAGAAATTTTAACGATTTCTGTCTACTAAACTTTACTATACTGAGCTTCAGTATAAGAAATAGCATTTCTCTTTCTCTTTCCTGACGCACTAGCTCCGTCACATAATCAAGATGTATCCGTGTCATCCGGAGAAAAAACCTTAGTTCACGCTGTCATAAGGTCGATGAATCCCTCGCCGCACGTATTCCAGTGAAAGTATGTGTCCGCCTACCCCACCCTGAGCACCACAGAACTCGTGCACGTCGCCCGAGGAAGGGGCCAACGCACAGGTATACCCACGTATCTCACGTTGCTAGGTAGACTCGCGGCGCGTAGAACCGAATCACGCCAGTATCTGGACCCAGTGTCGTGGACACTTTCGAATCACGCTGGCCAAAAGTGGAAAGACGCTCATTATGGACGCTCATTAACCCATACTCTATCATAGTCGGTGCGACAACGAGCCACGCGCATTGCAACAACAGTAGCGTCTAGAGAAGACGGGTGATCAATCCCGAATTGGATTAAGATTTGCCTTCTTTCGGCAAATCTCTTAAAGTCCGCAAAGTCAACGCGGAACGAGATTCGGCCAACGAACAGAAGCTGTCGTTTATCTGAAAAATTCATAAAAAGGTATAATATATCGAACGCAGAACTCAATTTGATTTTGTCCTTAATGGGGGTTTTCTGTCTCTTACGATCATCCATCTGAGTAGCAATCCTGGGTCGGGTCGGGTTATCGTTTATCGGCGGTGACATTGGCACGGCGATTGATCAGCACGCGATGCCAATTAAGTGACTTCGCGGCCTCCTTCCTGCCGAGACACCTGCCGTGCTCACTACAGGAGAGAAGGTTCTATCACGAAGGGGTGAATCATAACGATAGATCGAAATGGCGTTCGCGTGGCATCTAATATCAATCGTAAGTGATCGGTCTAACATAATATTAAAAATAATCAATCGCCGATCATAGTAGAATATCTAAGAAGCTGTATTTAAATATGATGTAACGTTCTTTCTATTAATTGTACGTTGTACATCTTTCTAATCGCGATTTCCGCATTGACTCATCTTGATTAATAGCTAACGCATTTTTATCTGTCGATCGAATTACGTGTAGGCTGAATCAGAGCCGATTAATACCGTCGTAAAAAGCACGCGTTTATACCATAGGCATAGTACAGGAAGTATCCTGATAAGCGATCAATTACAAGTCGGTGCAATATTTCACAATAACTGGTCCCACATTATACATTGCGCTTAGTCAACACTAGTGAAGATCTCGTGTTTCATCTATGTGTATTTGATCGTAAATGCAAAATGTGCGTAAACTATATTTTTACATACGTATACAAAGGAAATGAATATTTTTACATATACAAACTTAATAATCGAGAAAGAAATTAAAAAATAGGCACCTTTTAATATTTCAAAGTACGTCTTCTTCTGAATCATATTATTATGATGTCTGTATTGTGATGTCTTGTTTGTACCAACAGTTTTTCTTAATGGTTACCTGGGGTGAACCTTGTACGGAGTACGGATGTCCAGGTCGGCCGCAGTACGAACCCTTCGTACCCGCGCCTCCAGGACTCACCCCCCAATGCGCGCCACCGGGGCAGACCTTCTGCGAAACCCCAGATCATTATCCTCGGTAAGTGCCCTTCGTACTCCTCGTCCCTCTTTTCTCCTAAAAATATCGCTGTCCAGCCGGCGGCGAATGGTAACGCAACAAGTGGAAATCTGCGATGATCCGGTCGACCCATTTTCAATTGTTAATATTCCTTTCGCCGCGTCCACTATGTCCATCTTCCGCCTTCTTCCATGCATACAAATGACCGACGCACACGTTGAGAAAAACTTCTGGAGGGGAAAGTCTGCTAACTCTCTTCTCTTTCTTTGAAGTGAGAATCCGTTTCTCGAAAGCATCGAGTTTTGCCTTAATAGCTTTGCACAACCAATTTTTTATGCTAGACTCTCGCTTAGCATAAAATGATTTTTGTCTTTCGTTTTTGATAAACGTGATCCGAGAGAACTCCATCTTTGCCGCAATGGAATCATAGACACGAAATGTTCGAGCGTTCGTTAGTTACTCTCCGCTTGTGCTGTTCTCCTGCTACACATGCAATTCGACTGTAAGTCGATTTCCTAAATTTTTGCGTGCACTTTCACTCCTATTCTGAAGATGTTAGGGTGAGTTACGTAAAGTGAGCGGCAACTATAATGCAAGAACGTCCATGAGATCGTTGCTCAGCGTACCATGACCATGGCCTTGGCGCGATCATACTTTGTTGAATAATTATTGGGCCGTTATAGTAGTCCTAAATCGAACCTCATCAAAAACGCCGATTTTTTTCTTTCTTCTCCACTAGACAAATTGTTCTTTCGAAACGACTTCAAATATTTCAATAGATAACACTCGTATCTAGCATTCGCGAATCGTACAAGATTGTGGACAAATTTGCAGGAAATAATTAATGAAGCGGACAGTGCACAAATAAAAATCGCGATATTTTAACGTACAAAACAAATTTTTTTTTTTTTAACAATTCAGAAATATTGCTAATACTGTCTCGTGCAATTTCAGAATCTTTCAGCGCCGTATAGTGAAATAAGATAGGGTTTTTTTTTCGACAAGTTGCAATGATCCTACCGCAGCAAGGTGAATAATTTGAATTGGAGAAACTTGGGACTACGACAGCTATCACTTCCAATATACATGCGTAAGAAAGACCTGAGCAACGGTCAATTAGACTGACAATATCAAATTGCTGACTCAAGTCGGCTTAGCTATCGCTCACGGCGCGACGTCGCGCGTGTCATTTCGCCGCAAACAAAACATACTGCATCTCGCCTCACTAATGCTTGCTCAGACCTAACACAGTTGCGCAATGCCCAATTGAGAACGCACCTGCGTAAATAACCTTTTGTCAACCTGGAAGAGAGACGAATCTTGGTCGTTGTCCAGTCGAGAGACAGAATGGGCGGTATCTTTGATATGCGTTGCAGCAAGATCTCTGCTCGCGCGCGAGGCCAAAGGTCGAATGTAATATCCTCGAGAGAATGCATTACCCGTTTTTATCAACGCATTGTATTCTCGGCAGAGGTAACGGTTTCTTTCTTTTTCCTTTTTATTTTTCTTTTCCTTTTTTTTTTTTTTTTAGACAACTCATCAAGTTTCTCGTCGACAAATGCAGCTTCGACTTTAACACCGCGCTGCAAGATGAATCCCGCAATGATTTTAACGCTTACAGGTATATTTTCAGTACAACTGGAATATTGTGATATATATATGTAAAAGAAACTTATACACACAAGAGACTCAGATAAGTACGAATAACTTACTCATTTTTATCATTAGAGACGTTGACATATTATATAATTGAGATGTGTCACAACAAAACATTTTAAGTGTCAAAATTGTAAAAATATATTTTATTGCATGAACTGTAAATATTGTGTTCTATCACATATTTGAAAAGTGCTATAAACGGAGAGTTTACACATATAAACGTTGTATGTCCATTGTGCAATTGGCATTTTTACTTGGACTTACAATGTTTTGACTGACATTTTTATTTGGAAAGTAACGTTTTGATTTGCATTTTTACTTTAACTTACATTTGAATTTTTAACAAATTTAACACGATTTTTTAAAAATTAGAATTAAAAATTTAAATCTTTTGCAGAGACTGATTATTCCTATCTTTAGCTATTACGATAATTTTTGAAGTAGTTTTCAAGAAAATGAGTTTTTTCTTTTACTTGGAAAATTACAAAATGGCATAATATTTTGCTTAGATACGTCTCAATTATTTATTTGAATGTTATTGATGTCTTTGCATATATCCTTTTTATTATCATTTCTAAGTTCTCCACCGGATTATAATCAAGGCTATGATTATCCACGACAAGACGATAGTCAATTATACTCGCAGTCTCCTCTTGGAGGAGAGCCAGCTCCAGTGTATGGACCTCCATCCAATAATAGTCGTTATCATGGGTAAAGTTTATTACATGTTCATATATCAAATTATTTATATTATCTGTACGAGATGAGATGAAATTAGATGAAAAGATACAAATGATACAAGCAAACTAAAATGATATTAATGTACGAAGTTAGAATTTCGATTTGTCGAATTGTAGTTACAAATATTCTGCATCGCCATACTTGCAAAGAAATCCTTTTCTTCCGGAAGTAACGTTGAAGTATCATCACGACATCCAACGACAAATCGAGCGTGCCCATTCGCAAGAATCTATAAACGTATTTGAGTCAAACCAATCGTGGCTGACGAATAGGTACGAAATATCACACGGAGAAGTTAAAAATGATGACTTCTCCTTGCATACGCCTACTATATATATACAGTGAGTGCAAAAAATATTCGTACAGATATCTTTTTCAAAAATCTTATTTTTAAAAAGTAAACATCAATTAGCAATTTATTCACAAAAAAATAAAATAATCAGTTCCTTTTCTAAAATTATTTGATCTAAAATGTAATAATTAAAACATGTTATCTTAAAAATAAACGAAAATGAAACATTGTTTGGATGTACAAAAAGTATTCGTACAGTCGAGAAATTTAGTTTTTAAAATCAGGCACATGCAAAGGTCTCTTGTTTATATTAGGACGGAAGTCCCTTTTGGTAACGTAAGCTAAGATAAATAAATTCTATTCTACATTAAAACGAAACGTATTCATTGTATAAAATTATTAATTAGTGTTTATTTTTTTCCAAAAAGATTTTTATAAAAAAGATCAGCTGTACGTATACTCTTTGCACTCACTGTATATATTTATACCTTGTCTTAAATAATAGGTATTCGCGAGGTGACAAGATAGCACCGCGAAGTTACAGCGTAAACCCGTTATTGGGATACGCAAAACTTAAGGGCGACCGAGTAAAAAGGCAGTCGGATTCGGAAATCATCTCTCTGTGTCCCACACGAGCCCAATATATCGCTCCTCGAGCCGCTTTGAACAAAGAGGGTAATTGGATGTATGTTGTTAACATTCCTGGACAAAACAAGTATTCGCAGCTCGTCAGAAGTGAGAAATGTTTGTAAGTATGCTCAGAGAATTAGTGTTTGTGTTGTCTTTTTTGTCTTAACAATGAATCTAACACAGAGGGCCACGATGGATACTTGTAATATTTGTAGAGAAATCACTCTAATTTAATTTGCGTTTTACTTTTAATTTTCACGTTTACTCTAAGTGATATTAATTCTGGAGAGGTCATGTTTTTATGTCACATTAGAACCATCGTATCAGATGATGAACTTAAGAAAGGCCGAGAATGAGAAAATATCAATCCTCTCTTTGTGCTTTTAGGAATGACGTGTGCGACGGTATATGCTCCATTCCGGAGGGGTACAAGAGTAGATGCCAGCAACAATTCGTGCAAAAGAGACTAGTCGCACTCGAGGGAAGCGGAAATCGACTTTACACCGATTTATTCTGGTTTCCACACGGTTGCTCGTGCCAGATCATACCGAATTTCTAAGGATACTGCGACTACGGCGTCGTGCTATAGCGTGAAAGGGTTAATTTCAGGGGGTAAACGCTATTAAATGCGGTCGTGTACGTTAGTCTCTTCACGATTGTAATTTTGCGACATAGAGCGCGCCTGGCAACAGCATTGAAAGTGGATACCGATAATGTAGTGTTCTATGAACGGTGTGTACCCGAGTAAAAGTGTGTATCGCGACACGTATTACCAGCGGTGTAAGACAGAGGCGGATACACGTTGTCAGTTTATCGTTAATTGCAATTGTTAATTGCGAATCACGAACAGCATAATTCTGTTAAATGCGTCAATGAACGCACTCAACGTGTTTCTCTGCGATTGATAGATGGAAAATCTTTCAGCGAGAGATGTCGCTATACCGATATCATTACTCGCATCGTACATTTAAATACTTATATATACGAATCTTTTATATACTTTATTGATTATAGCAAAATCATCTCGAATATTTTTTATTTATGTTTTAGCATCCTCGATCACTGATTCATTAAGCATTCTACAGAGATAGATCGCGAAATTGCGCGCTATTATCACAGATTATTAATTCTACGTATAGTTTTTAATTAATGTTATTTTTTTTGTTTCAACAATATGTGAGAATTTTATTTAGGGGATGTTTCAAAACAAATAGTTGTATGTTAAGATTATTTATACAATATAAGTACTTCAATGAGAAAAGGACGGCGGAAGAAAATCTCGTAATTATATAATATAACAGCAAATCTTTTCTACGTGATATTAATATGCGAATGAATAACGAAGACAATTCATTTACCTTTGTCGTTTATGATTTACCTATGTCGCTGTGTTCAGTAAAAATAATCATTTTACTGTAAATCGTATAAAATGTTCAGTAAAGAAAAAAGGAATTATTGTTTAAAAGATATCTTTGAAATAAATTATTATTTGAAGTTACATAAAATGGATAAATCGATTGTTTGTTATGACGATTTATCGTACTAAATAATTTATCGACTTCTTTGCCTAATGTTGCATGAAACATCGCAATATTAATCATGATACCTTATCAAGATAGATATACTAATGTTCGAAGAATGCAAAGAAAGATTCCAGAGGGTGTAAAATAAAGAATCTCGATTTCGCAACTTGCGTTCAAAAAGGACGAACAAAAAGAGGGATGAAGGCCGAAGGACGGGGGAGAAACTGGAGGTCAGACACGCGCAAGTTTCACGCGGAAATGTTATGGAGAATGTAATACGACCCTTTTCACGCCGTTTTCTGACAATTTTCACGTACCTACGAAATCCTTATCATAACTTTGATACGACGCAGAATGTCACTCGTAACTTTGAATAATAACGACAATGATTATGCTTTTGATGCGTAAATATTTCACGGTATCTCATCCGTTCCGATAGCAGGTTACGAAACGACGCATAAATAGTGATTCTCGTGTATAATTTTTTTATGAAGATACCAAACGTCACGGTGATGAACACGAAAATGCTGAAAAGCGCGTTTTCAAGAGAAAGGAAGAGAGGAAACTATTTAATGCGTCTCGGATTCGCTGTAGATTCCGTTCTGCATGGAGAAACGCACCCACTCGCTCGCACCTGCTCAAGAGTTGCCACCCCGGATCCCCCTCGGCACCCCTTCGCGTCCAGCGAAACGAGGGGTGAATTGTAGGTGTACGTACGTACGTACGTACATAAATGCAATGGGTTGCACCTACACGCGGTGCGCCTATACGCGTGCACTTGTATCTTACGCGTTTCCCTCCACTCGTGCGTGACAGAAGTGTCTGTACACATGAGGTGGATGGTAGGCTACTTGAAGGGTTTCCGTTTATATGCACGCGCGCGTAAGCGTGTGTGAGCCAACGACGGACGTAAGGGGCCTTCCGCAGAGAAGCGAGGTCGTCCTGCGATAGCGTACAGTATATATGGAGCGAAGGATAATGTATTAATTAAAAGAAATCTTACTTGCGAGAAATTTTCAAACTGTTATAAATACTTTATCATTTATCTCAAGTGTAATATTTCACGTTTGATTCATCAATTTATCTCACGTGCTATATCTCGCGTTTGACTCTATGATTCACTAGTCCATAATTTTATAATCGGAAACCAATTGTAAAAGTATTATGATTTTTTTTTTTTTTTTAAGGTAGAATATTTTTTCGTACTCGCTGTGCGTAGATAAACGCCAAATGGTACCGCGATAATTTACAGCGGTTTGCCTCGCATCTGGAGCCTCGGCGAGATTAAATCGAGATTCCGAGTCGATTCACGGCGTCCAGATGTCACGTTTCAGGAAGAGGAAGCCCACCTTTGATCCCTACCAAGTCGCAAGATGACGAGCGAAGCACATGGACCGCGCAAATGATGTGGACTCGTTTAAAAAAATGAAAGTACTTCCCATCACTTGTAAAACGCTACGAATTAATTCCAACACCTAATATATACATACATGTGTATGTATGTGTCATTAATTCGACGAGAGACATAATTAATTCCGATTTCGACGTGCAAAACCATACACATCTTGTATCAAATCACATGTCTGACCCATTTCCGCTTCCGTGCCATTTCCTGAGCGCGCAATCGGATAGGTCAAGTTTGTCGACGGCAGTCAGTCCTACGGCGGTTGCGCCAACACAATAACAATTTCACGAAACCGCTAGATTAATTAGATGTTGTCGTTTAATCGCTCGATTCGATTGATTGTCAATTGAAAATATCATCACGTGAAGACGGAGAGATCGAGATTTTTCTGCGCGTAAAAAGGACTGCGTAAGGTCAGCGCTGACGGCACAGACTTTACCTATGATATTTTTTTTCCCCGAGCGAAACTTACATAAAAAAGCGACCTTGGGTACTTAGCAACAATTTTTTTAATGTGACGTAAGTTCATCGGTGGCGTTTAATGCACCGTGCACGCGCGAACGCTCTGCGTCATCGAATACCATGACATTATTTACTGAAAGCGAAACTGCATAACAGGACGCATCCGAGCGATCGCGCTTCAATTGCGTTCGAGAAAATATTTCACTGGGTTCGTCCGAGTAGAAATTTTGCGAGCTCGAAAACAGCGATGCAGAGATTTTTTTTTTTTTTTTAAAGAGAGATATAGGCTTTGTTTCCGTTTCCGCGACGAGGGCAGAACAACGGCCGGAGGGGTCGAAACTTTTTTTTTTTCTTCTCGAGATTCTTGCCACCCCCGACAGGGAGTTTTACAGTAATCTCCGTGCCAAAAGTCTATGGTGTTTCATCTCGCTTCAAGCATCCGTGTTCCCCTTTCCTCTTTTTCTCTCGCGTTACACCAAGCTGGTCGACCGGCAGCTTCGAGCGCCGCGCCGGGATAAAGTCACGAGCAGTAATTATGAACGATAGCAGGGGAAAGAGAGAGGATATAATTGTGATTGATGGAAGAGAAGGGAGGAGCAGGGGGTGACTTCCTTTTAATCTCGAAGCTAACCCTTTCGTCCATCTATTGCCGCTTCTGCCCGGCCGACATCGCGCGACGCGATTTTATTACCTCCAAGTGTATCTTTGTGGAGAAAAACTGGGATATCTTGTGCATCTTGTTCCGCTCAAAGTCAGAACTGAAACTGTTAGAGACTATATTTTGTGATAACGCTATATGCACGCGGTTGAAAAATAATTAAATTTATGTTTATGTCATTATCTTATAGTTGTTATGAAGAAGGAGATAAATATGAAATAAATCTTGAAATTAATAGTTTACATCAATTCTACTTGAAACAGATCACCCGCATGTAAAAAGCGGAATACAGACTGCATACAAAATGTCATACCATTTAACCAATTTTCCAAACTTTGTTAATTAATTCTATCAGTCCTGTATCAATTTTAATACAAATAAATATGTTAAATAGAGCAAATATGGGTATGACGTATTTGCTTTATTTCGTGCGTATTATCCTGTACTAAAAATCTAGAGAGTAAAGGCAAAACGATTGAACTGAGAATGTCAAAGTATAACGTGTGTTTGATTAAAGACTAGGGAAACGAAAGACGTAGAAGGGAGCTGAATTAATAATCATCGTTGTATATAGGCGAGAATAATAACAGTTCATAGCTTAAACGACGCGTTCTAGATCGTCGTTGTAAAACACAAAACGAAGAAAAGCCTGGCAAAGAGCGAGGAAGCCCAGCGTGTCCGCTTCGTACGCGCATTATCCCCGATGCCTGCCTCTTCGCGCTGCCGCCCTCGCCGTGTGCGTGCGTGCGTGCGTGCGTGCGTGCGTGCGTGCGTGCGTGCGTGCTACATGCGTTCGTGCATGCATGCGCACATGCTGCGTTCGGACGTGTGTATGTGCGTGCGTATTCTCCTCTCCTCTCTCCGTCGCGTCTCTACGCACTCGACTCCACGCACCGCCGAGCGAGCGAGCGAGCGGGAGTCTGCGATCAATGCGTGGCACTGCCACTGGTCGTCATGGCAACGTAGCGCGCCACGCACAACGAGCGAACGATCCGCGTCGATCGTGCGTAAGTGCGTGCTCTGGGTGCGCGCGCGCGCGAACTCGCACACGCACGCACATACGCATGCATCATCTCACTTACACTCTCATGCACAGCGGCCTCCTGCGACGTGCTGCGACCGAAACTCGCGAAAGACCGCGTGCAGAGGACGATTGATATACTCGCAAACTTCACAACGGTATTAATATCAGCACGTGAAACGTATACTAGTTTACGTGATGTGCGTTTGTTTTATCAGCCTTTGTTGATTGTAATTGTAATTTGGATGATAGAGTTATTTTAAGAATACGTAATTTATCTAGGCAAAGCTACAAAATCGAATTTTTATTGCTATTATAGTATACTTTGCAGCATCTCTTACGCAGACCATCTTCATTAACATTTTTTTTTTTTAGAAAACAACGCAGCGCTGAATTTCTTCTTATCAAATATAAAAACGAAAATTAGAATTCTTGATTCTGGGAGATATTGGAAGGCTCGCACGCGGCAAAAGTTGCTCCGAAATTAGCCGTTAACGACATGGCTCTTTTTCTAGATTTTCTAGTCTACCGTGTCGACAGCTGTCCCAAATTTCCTGTTGAGTTTTTGTCAACTTACTTGAGTACTTTTCTTCCTAATTTATGTTGTTATGAAGCGTCTCGTTTCGCAATGCGCAAGCGTGGATTACAATTATTTGCGTAACGTATTGAAATCTTCCGATAGTTATGAATAGCTATGTAAATAAGCATTAATTTAATAGTAGTTAAATTTATTTACTTGCACTCTTCGCAACATTATTGTTATCAAGAGTTGATTGATGGCATAGAATATATGTGGACTTGAAAAAATTCGGGTAGAGAGAGAAGCAATAATTCAAAAGGACAATGCACAGAAATTGTCCTGATGTTTCGCAGCCGCAACGTAGGAACGACTATGTCAGGTCGCGACAGATGTTTCTAACGAGCCTCTGTGAGAGAAAGTATCGATCGTGATATCGCTACGATTCGTCCGTCATAATGAAGATAAGTCTTAACGACTTTGCTATGAGGAAATAATCGTACATTGTGTATGACACATTGTAATTGCATTCTGCATTAATATTTTTTATATTTTAGTAACATTTGCAAATATATATTTCTAATTAGAATCGATACATTATATTGTATTTAGAAATTTAGTTCTTAATATTCGAATCTACTTAAAAAAAAGTTTGCATGTGTATGTGTACTAATATTTTTTGGATATTTTTGAAAATAGAAAAAGAGGGAAAAGATGCACAGTATATCACTGTTTCATATTTCTCTTTAAATGTTGCGGTTATTATCCTATTGCAGAAGAGCACGAAAAAGAGCATTTAAACCCTTTCAGTTAGGGTGATTTAGTGGCAGGCCACTACATCGATGATGGCATGCGTTGGATAGAAAGAGAGGGAGGGGGAGGGGGTTGATGACCCCCAATTCGCTTGAACACCTAGAGCAACCCCTCGCATCCTCGCACTAGGGTTCTTCGATAAATTCACCGATTTTCGGTCTGTATCGCCACTATCACGGACGTAAGGTGTTTTTCAAGTCACAAAGAATACAAATTTCGAGTCAATTTCTTAAATTATTATCTTATTTATTTATATTTATATTTAACACATCAAATTATCTTCGTAGCATTACGTAAATGCATTTTTTCGATATGCCTCGAGAATTAAAATGATACAAATTATACGAAGAAGAAATTTCACAACGCTAACGGGAAAGAGAAAAGATATCAAGCCGTGAGAATAAATTTCCTAAAGAATCTCTCTCTTTCTCTCTCTTCCGCGGTCCAGGTGATCCTCGCAACATCAGAGGGCAAAGGCCGAAGGGATTTTATACAGCAAGAGACGGGAATACGAGGGACGATTTTTCATTTTTCGTTGCCCACGAAATATCGACAATGGACGCGTGTCACGACGTTGCAGCTGCTTTCACCGCTGTATTTGACGCAATACAGCACACATGGCGCAAGATCGTCTCGTAAGACCGAAATGCACGAATGACCGAACTTTCATTGATTGATTCTGCTTCATCAATGCGTAAATACGTTAGATTGATAAATATTTCATAAGATCCACTATCAAATGGCATGCATCATCAAATGATTGTTGATATACACGTGTATTTCTTCCCTATAGATTTTAAGATCTGAAATATGCCAAAAATTTGAACGCTTTTAATAATAAAATCTTGATAAAAAGTAAAACAATTGTATATATCAAATTGTATATATTAAACAAAGCATCTTGTATGATCGTGATGTGAATATACAACCAGGAAATAAAAGCCTTTAAACGATCAAGCTGGATTTTTAATGTAAATATTTCGGTGTGAATTTTATATACATATTTAATCTTGTAAACTGCACTGAAAAAATCCATGTACTTGTTGAATGAAAATTACTTATTTATGATCAAAAAATTCTTTAATTATGATTGAAAATTTTTTTCTAGATTTTTTTTTAATGAAAATATATATTTTAATAGTAAAAACATATGTGAGAGTACTATTTTTAATATAATTTGTCGTTTTAAATTTACGCGGTATTTTTACAACGTATATACGGAAAAAAAAGTTTCATTCGAAATTAGAGAAGAAATAAAATTTTATTATTGCAGCCAACCAGAACCTGTGTAACTCGGCGCGCCGAAAAAGCAATGATCGAGTTCAAGTCGTCTAAGGCATTCATAGTTAGTTCTTATATTCAAAATCATCCTAATCCTCAATCTTGAGATGTTATGAAACAATAAGAGAGTCGCATTAGCGTCTTAAGACAATCTTGAAATAAGAACCAACTATTATATGAATACTGACCTAGGTCTTCTCGCCGAGGAATTAAGTTAATTAATTACAATTTCACGTGTTATTAAAATAAGCAATTGGAGCAACAGATTTGTCGTTCTTATTCCAACAGCTGAAATTTTGTAGTTTGAACAGTTTCAACTACAAGCATCAAATGCTCAAATGCTGTTGATAATGCTATCACACTATCTCGATCATATTGACTAGCTTTGATCTCAATTTATATAACCTAATTCATTTTTTTTCTTTGTTGCTGATCCCAATAAAGGATTTGATGCAGTCAGAATAACCTAATAATTGTTTAATTTAGCATGTTAATGCTGCAAGTGACACGTGAAAAATACAAACTATATCAAATCTCGCTCAAATGTCAAATTTAACGCTTTCTTGTCCTGTTAAATTTTGGAACGCATCCTTGAGTGACACATGAAAATACAGCTTTAAACATGGTTGATTGGACTCACAGAACCATAACACAGTATAACCATCTCAGCGACACTGAACTTTTTTAGTGATCTGTAATTTTTAGTGTGGTTGTGTCAGTTTGTACACTTACGGCAGATGTATTAGGGACTTAATAGAAATTCAAATTTAAGAACCTATCCTATCATAACTCTATTGTGTATCACTTCACAACATGGCGGCGAGTCATGTGACCTAAGACACCTACATCAAAGATGCCGACGCTGGGTATAACTATAATGTGACCATAATCTAAAGCTGTATGTGCTAGAACTCGATTCGAATTCTCGGACCGAGAAATGTGTAGCCAATCAACTACACATTTCATAAATCCAAGAATTCGGACAGAGTTCTAGCACTATGGACACATAAATGGGCGCACGACTCTTATTCCTATAACTATACTATTGCACATGAATTTCAATTTTCCACGCAAAGTATTGTAAGATCTACCTGTATAAAAAAATCACCTATAAAAAATCTGCCCTTGACAGAGAGGGGTGGAAGTTGCTCCGCGTGGAAAGTAGAAACCCATGTGCAACAAAATAATTATAGACTTCGTTTCGCCTGTGTGTTAGATTTCCTAATCTCTATAGTCGTCAACGCTACATTTACGAGGGCAAAGTGAAAAGTAATCGACCTCAACATGAAACATGAACATGAACGCAGTTTTCAATTAAGTACCAAGTGTTATATATCAAATTACTCGCATTGAAAATATCTATAATTTCTCCTTTGATCACTTTGCTAAACAATTCACAGCTAAAAAGTTATAGCCAAAAAACCATAAGAAGAAAAAAAGCAAAAAACGAAAATTTAAGAAAAAAAGTACTTGTTGTTGAAGATGCCGCCATCGAAGTCAAAGTTTTCGGTATATATTCAAGTGTTATATATCATATTGCTCACATTAAAGGCGGCTACAATTTCTGCCTTGACCATTTTTCTCTACAGGTTAGCATAGGCTCGATAGGCTTATAAGTTGCTGCGGCAGATTTGAAAAAAAGCGCTAACATATTTTTGACTCTAACTTTTTAGTTATGAATTGTTCAGAAAAGTGGTCAAAGTATAAATTATAGATATTTTTAATACGAGTAATTTGATATATAACACTTGATACTTAACTAAAAACTTTGTACATAGTTCATGTTTTCGCTCAAATTCGACCTAAGTTATTTAGGCTTCATGCTGTAAACACTTGATAGATAACTCGGTCTAGCTTTAGGTCAGGTTTCGTTTTTTAGCGGCCTAATCTAAAATATATCGTCTGCTTTCTCGGTGTAAACACATGAGATTTGTACAAAACATGAGATGATTAAGTAATTCGGACCAGCGACTAATGACCCCATCAATTTTTAAGTCTGTTTTGGTATAAATGGTTGATAACTAGACCTTTGGATCATGATATAGGTCGGGTCGCTATCAAATTGCTGGGTGTAAACGAAGTCAATATCTCGGTTTGCAAGACAGAGCGACACTTGTTTGCCCACTTTTCAGATTATCGTTCATTTCGTGCAAAAATACGTTGAATCCCAGCAAATGAGAATGAATTGAAATGAATTGAAATGGATTCAAATTTTCAGAAATATTGATTCACAAATGTTAAAATGAATGCTTTTTAATCCTGAATGCATTTTTATTCATTTATAAGAATTGCATGGAGCATATCTTTTTCAATCTAAAAATAATACTGGCTCTTTCTGTGCACAACACACACAATACTATTTAATTCAAAATTTTGAATAGGAAATATAGTTTTTCAATTCAATTGCATTCAATTAAATTTAATTGAATCCAATTGAATTCAATTAAATTCAAAAAAAAAGTTGACTATTTTTTTTTAAATATGCATTCGGATAGAAAAAAATTTTAATCCATTTTAATCCATTCTCGTTTGCTGGGATGAGCTTAATTTTTTTGAAATCGATGATGAGCCCGTCTCCCTCACAATTACCAACAAAAGTACGTATTTTCATAATTTTGAACTATGATGTATTCATATTAATATAGCTTACAAATTAGCTATGTTGAAATTTTTTTTTAATTAAAGTGAATTTAAACGAGACTTCTTATTCATAATTTTGAACTGGGATATATTTATGGCTAATTTGATTACAATATAAGTATTTTTCAACTCAAATAGAAATATGAAATGTTTTATTCATCATGTTGAATTTAGATAATTTATGTTCCTATTATTATTTTTTGATTGAAATGAATTAAAATACGAAAGAGCTATTCATCATCGTCGAAATCCGATGAATTCACGGAATCAAATGGATTAAAAAAATCAGAAGCGCGAATTTGGAAATGTCGAAATGAATTTATTTCTTTCCATTTCAATTTATTTTCGTTTACTGGAAACTGCTTTGCCGGTTTGAATTCGCCTTTTATATTTTATATATATATATATAATATATATAAAATTTCATGTTCAATAGAATCCTGAAAATACATATCATATGTAAAAATTAATATAATCTGTAATATAATTATAGATTATATTAATATAATTTTCCACGTAAGTTGCAATATTACATGATTATGCTAGGTCGAAAGAAAATCCAGCATAATCATGTAATTTTACATAAATATTTTTTTCAGTGTACGTGTCCAATTTAATTTTCAGTCTTAAAATGTAATTTTTACAAAATTATACTAAAAAAAAATATTTACATGATTATGCTAGATTTTTTCCGCTCTAACATAATATCACGTAATATTGCAAACCACATGGAAGATTAATTTCATTACAGATTAATTTCATATGCAATATGTATTTTCGGGACTCTTCATCAAACATGGAATTTTACATATTTAATAAAACACAAAACGTAAAATGTGGCGACCCAACTTAGCCACTTTGCCGACTTAAACTCAATTGATTTTTTAACGTCCAACGCCTCGAGTATACAGATTCTGACTACACTACAATAATTCACAATAAATGTAAAATCACACAATTACAATTAAATGTAAAATTTTATTTTCTGTAATTTCGCATGAAATTGTTTCTTTTTGTTTCTTACGTTCTAAATAATACTGCTTAAATTTAAAACTACAAGTTATTTTTGCATAAAAATTGTACTTTCATGAATGTTTTAATTAATATGTATTTTTACTTTAAACAATCTGAAAAAAAATTCCAATCATAATTAGATAATTTTCCGATCATAAACAAGTAATTTTCATATAAAAAGTATATGGATTTCACTTATGCGATTACTTAAGCACTAAAAAACTTCGTTTAAAGCTTTAATTTTCTACTGATTTTATATTTGGAATCTTATATACAGTTAATAAAATATTTTTATAATTCTGTACACGGAGAAAAATTTGGTTGAATTAATTTGAATAGTAGTGGAAAATAAGCTATCTATAATTAAATTTATTATCTCTGACATCAGAAAGAATACGGGTTATAACTGATCCGGGTCATAAATGACTCCTACTGTCATAACTGATCATCGAATTAATTTTAAATGGAACGATGTGAAAATTTTAGACTGCGAATCTTCTTATAAAAGATTGGTATCTGAAATGATTCATATTAAAAGACAGAAACAGGGCCTTAATAGACAAAATGATACCGAATCTTTACCTGAAACCTATTCACAGATCATCCAATCTCTTTCTCCTTCTTAACTGTTTTCCTTTCCTATCTCTTCTCTTCCTACGTTCTCTCTCTTTAACTTTATTTTCTTCCTCTTATGTTCCCCTTCCTTTTTAGTTTTCCATTTCAACCTTCCTGTCTTTATATGTCGTACTTTACTTTATTTCTTAGCTTCCTAAAGAGATGATCAATTTTGATTCTCATCGCATTGTCTAATCGATAACACATCATTTTGACACATAATAAGGTATTAATTCTAAATTTATCTGTACTAAACTCATTATACATATACAATGAATGACGGCATTTTACTCTTTCTCTATCGACATTAATAACTCTTATGTACATGTTCTTATAATATCAAAAATAATTTTTGCCTCTTTCTTTTAATTTTAATTTTATTACTTGCTACTTGTTTTGTACCTTTATTTTTATTATTTACGACTTGATTTGAACTTTTCTTATTATTTTTATTTATTCCTGTCGTTAATTTATTATTACAATTTGTATTTGCTAACAGAAAAACATGTTCGTCCTGATGCACACAAACAGTTCGGAGGAATACATTGGTGTCAACTACAATCATTTATTTGGTTTTCTTTGAAGCGAGTTTTATATTTGATATTGCGTTCGAATTCGAATTTTATTTAATTTTTATATATTCTAGCTACGTAACATTTCTATTATCATCTTGTCGTCACATTGAAAATGATCCAACAGGAATCGAAACGTTTGTTTTTGTTCACTTGCTGACTATCAAATTATATTTTACGTTTTTTAATTTCATGACATGTTTTATTTCATTTTTTAACTGTTTAATGCAGATTGTTATTTTATATTGATTATATTGATTTAAGGCTCGTAGCCCTTTGTTCTTTTTATTTATTTAAATTTACTAGACTTTTTGGTTATTCCAACAGAATTCTGATAGATTTAACCAGAATTCTGATAGATTTAACCAGAATTCTGATAGATTTAACCAAAATTCTGGATCGTTCATCTTTCACCAGAATTCTAGTTAATTCAACCAAAAAAAAAAAAAAGATACTGAAAAGATGCTGAGAAATAAAATGTTCTTCCAGATCTTCATACTCGACAAATAAATTAAAAATCTGCACACAGTAAAAAAATTGTGTATTTATAATTGAAACGGTCCATTCACGTTCTATGTTAATAGTTTGTGTTGAATTTTTTAACACATTCGAGTGTTAATTTAACATAATGTGATCTGTTATTTAAAAATTTTGTGTGGATTGATATATTTAACATTTCTTATTGTCAAAACACATTGTGTCTTATTGACACAATTTATATAAGAAGAAAGATTATACGTTTCGCAGGTTTTCTCTGTGTCCAGATCCATTCTTGGAATGCCAACGTTTTGTAAACCTTCAAGCCCACTTCATCAGGAGCCTGATACAATGGGAGCAACTGATGATGACGCAATTTATAAATAAGCGAACAAGTAATATAAAAATAATGTGTTTTAAAACATGCCATCCAAGATAAATAAATAAAATACGTGTTAATTTAACGTATCATAAATATTAATTTTTTGAAAAAATATACTTGCACGATTTATTTACAAACCGTGACGATATTACCTTTTTTGTATTTATTCTTATATATTTGTGTAACCTTCTAATAGATTCATCTTGTATTAAATTAATCCAAAAATTCGAATGGATAACTTTTGCGATTATATTAAATTTTATTATATTATTATACGATTCATATTAAATTTGACACATTCTTTCATGTCGATGGATGATACGATGCAGGTAGAAAAGAAGAAGTTTCAAGAAAATTCTGAAAATTCCTGAAAAGATTCCCGAAGATTTACCTGGCAAAGGACTTTGACTCGAATTCAATACAATGAACTTCAGAAACATTTTATCATTTTCTATTTTTTCAACTGTACTTATTATAATAACAAGCAACTAATAATGCTGACATTATTAACAATATGTGAAATATCTACACATAATTCTAGACAGTCTTATAAATTTATTCCGATTCGATCTATTTTATTGCAAGTTACAAACAAATCAAATCGCACCGACCTCCAAAATGGAGGATAATAATGCAACAATCCTTGTGATTGAGAATCACTATTATTTGACATCAGGTCAAGATTTGATTCTATTACAAAGATTTTTGTGTTTGTGCCTCGGTCCTTATATACCTGGCCGATAAATTGATTTATTCGACATTCATTGTGAATTACAAACATCTGTCCTCCAGAATTTCATGGGAAGCTGTAAAACTGCTTGACGTCGAATAAGGAACACGGTTCTCAATTCGCTTTTTGCAAGCAGAAGATTTGGTCGAGCACAACGTGATCTAGTTAGGGCCGGAAGGGTGATTTATCAAGCGGCCGCATCATTACGTGCGAAAGGGATATGGCGATGCCACTGTGATTCGTCGTCCTTCCATCGGGAAGAAGAATACGTATTAATTTATATCTGCATGCGCAGCTGCTATTGTCATGTTAATCAGGTCTCCACGCATTAGCCGAGCTTTTCGGCAATGCGTGTATGCGACCATGCATGCGTGCTGCGTGCGTGTGGTCCGTTCTTCCCAATCGTACACGCACGAAAGTCGGGAGGCAGTAGGGATCTGGGAAACTCGGGCAGAAGGGCTTCGGCATTGGAGAGGAATGAAACTTGGCCCCAGGCCACTCCGCGACTTGACGGGCAAATTCGCGAATCTCTTCGATCGCGAACACGTGACTGATGCAATGTAGGAGACGATGTTAAATCGAAAAATCGGGGACGACACTTCCCATATAGTATACAAACATTGCAGAGACATTGCAGAATGATTTCACTGAAAGAATGCAATATTGCAATATTGGTGGTTGCGAAACGTTGCTGAATCATTGCTGCAAAATTCCAACAATGTCAAGATGTCCGCTTTTTGTTATAATGCAACAAAACGTTCCAGTAATATTGCAATGTAGTATATTTGGATAAATGTTTTCTAGTGATATGTGCTTTCCAAAAGCAATTTTTTATGATAGAATCATAGAATATTTCAATAAATATATTGGGTGGATCCATATATTCGTTCGGTTTTTGTTAGTAGTGCAAAAACGAAGAATCATATCATTGATTAAAATTCATTCTTTGTATGAAAAAAATTTGTTTCATTTTACCTTCAAAAACCGAACGAATATATGGATCCACCCAATAGTATTAACTCTGAAGGATAAATTTATTCGTAAGGATAAAACATATATGTGCCCTGAATAAATATTATCCATATTAACATAATAATACAATCTCTTGATAAGTTAATCATGAATTAAGTTAATTTCAGTGATTCTTTTTAATTCGAAATCACTCCAAGATATATATATATATATATATCTGAACTTAGAGTTATTTAGATCGCTATTTCAATTTTTGATCGAAGACACAATTGGCTCTTATTCTCCGTAAAACATCTTCGCTTTTCGACAATGATACCGCATCTCGGTTAATCAATTTGAATACTTGCGAGGTCGAACACTCGCGCTGCTTAATATCTAGCTTAACTAATGCAATAATCTAGGAAATGATGAATATACCCGCAGTGAGTATACTTACGTGCAGATATACTCTTCGTTGAAAAAATTATACCCGTATCTACGTCCTCGTGTGTGAACACCTCGGGATAAACATCTTATACCCTCATGAAGAGTCAGCAAGCAACACTGAGAGAAATGATTTTGTTATAGGAGCAAATCAAAGGAAAACAAATGTGATATTTGTTAAAAAACGATCGATTTGTTACGATTGCAAATTAATTCGTCAATGTAACAAATAATCAATAGTGCAACCTAGACGGTTGCAGGATCTCAAACCATAAGAAATAATACTAATTCTAGTCAAGTATTCTCCCTATATTTGATTGTGCTTGGTCGGTTTCCTACGACTTAAGATATTTCCTCGACTCCTACGATTTCTATGTAAACGAGTCTAAAATCTATTGATAAGATAGATTCTATATAATTTGCTTCTGTTACTAATAAGTGGTTGGTATAGCAGACTAGCAGCAATCACAACAACAAAATTTGTTGTCGCATATTTATCGATCACCGGTTAAAGGTACTGGAGGTTTGTTAAATTAACAAAATCCTTTCAGTTAACGGGATTCATGGTACGAGGATCAAGCTTTCCACGCCAGAGAGGGAAATACGATGGCATTATCGCCATGTAACACATTTTAACGCGTCCTGAAACCTCAAAGTCAGACCACTCGTATCCCTGTTCCATTTGCCATATTCATGCGTTACGTTACGTTACCACATTTGACTTGTCGGCTTCCAAATTCGTTCGCGTTCGAGGGGGTGGAAGGTGAGATATTCGCGGGAAGGGTTACGCCGAGGTTGTGTTTCGCCCCGGGGCCCGAAAAGTCGTTGATATTGAATCCGAGAGGTCGCTGAAATAAATCGTTAGCCCCCGAGATAGAGGGGGAGAAAGGAGCTTTCCGAGGGTCGCGATTGGTTGCTCGAGGGATGAAAGTATCCGCTTAGCTACGTTTTACGAGCTCTCTCAGTTTTTTTTTTTTACGAGTCCCGGAAAAGAAACCGAGTAGTTCGCAAATTGGAGCGTAATTCCGTGAAGGGGTATAAGCGAAACGCGAAGTAAGATCGATTCCATAAAAATTTCGTAAATCTATTGGATAGAGGAAAGGGATATTTTTATATTAATATTATATATTCTATTCGTAAATTAATTTGTGACATACGGACTTGTGATGGATTTTTCTAGTTAATTAATTACACAGTTGATGGATACTCTACCAAATATGCTTCTAATCAGGATATTTTTTTCGAATGGGATCTGCATCCGCGTTTCAGACCACGCAGATCCGTTTAGCGATGCACTCCGCGAAGTCCGCGAAGGAACATCATCCAGAACCACGTCTGGCGAGATATCACTCGGAACGAAAAAGAAGGAAGCTTCTCAAGCGAAGCACATCCCCTTCGCCGTTTTGCTCGCTCACGCGCTCGTTCGTTTGCAAGGGGTTGCGACGCGCGTGCGCAATTTCCAACCCCATTTGCCGACTCCTCCCCGTACTCCCCTGCCCGCACTCCTCGGCACCCCTCGTGACACACGTGCATCGGTCGGAACCCGCTCCATGAACCCCAACGAGATCATGCCGTTCTCTCCCTCCACGTATTCCTCTTTTGCCTTCCTCTCTCTCTCTCTCTCTCTCTCTCTCTCCCCGCCGATGGTGTTGTTCCTGCATGGGGTCGAGTCCTGGCGTTCCCGCCATGGCGGGTGGGACTACTGCCGACGAGTACCGAACGCGACCGAATCGCGGACAAGACGAGTGAAGAGAACGTAAAGGAATAGGCAGCTGTAAACGGACGAGCAAGCGAGCGAGTCCGGCGTGCGTACGGACAACACACAAAAGACTACTCACTACTACACTATTACTAATACTACTACTGTTACTATTAGTACTACCACAACCCTACCATTATCACTACCACCACCAAACGGAGAGAATTCACAGTGGCGGAAATACGTCGCACTCAGCACGAGATAGTCCGCCAAGCAAGCCAAAGGTAGACTCCTTAGATAGTTCGTTGGACCAATTTGGTCAACTCGGCTGTCCGGTGCGCGGTATGTTGTGTGTTCTATCTTGTTCAGCGGCAGCATATACGGTATGAGGGAGGTGTACGTTTCTGCATGAGTATGTGAGAGGGAGAGAAAGAGAGAGGGAGAGAATGAGATGGGAGGAGAGTGATCCTGGTGTGTTAGAAGTAGGAAATAAAGCGGCAAATGGTGGTGTGCGGAATGGTAGTCGACTATCCTGCGAAGGACAAAGAAAATATAGAAGGAAAAACAGTTTTAGGATTGGAGAAATCACGGACAATATGAATCATCGCAGTTACTGTTCAATTATTTGAAAATAAAAAAAGTAGAAAGTGAGATGTAAAAAGGAAGAATAAGAGTGAGTGTGCGTGCGACAACGCGGTTTTTCGAAACTAAAAGTATCGCGGCCGAATTTTTCATGATTATGAAAAGGCATAGACATTAAATTAAATTTTTTTCAAGTTGAGGTGCGATTGTGAAATGAATTGGAAACCACTTTGGACGGGGTATCGTATAATTTTTACCAAACAAAATTGGTTTGATATCTTTTGAAGAGCTCATCGGTTACATATTTCGAGATGGTCCAAGTACAAGCTATTCCTCTCAAAGTATCCCCGAAGCGCTAGTGGATCAGGGACCAACGTGGAAGCTGTGAATTCTGAATTTTCCCAACTCTAGTTTTCTCATGTTCAGAGCATCGCCATCACCAGCGAAACCACCACCACCTACCACCTATCGCATCACCGCCGCTCCCACTGCCAGTGGCATCGTACCAACCACCACTACCGCCGCCACCACCACCACCACCACTGTGTACCGCACAACCCGAGCACACAGGGCCAACAGGTTGTGCGCTCCCTTGGCTTTCATATAAATAGATACAGCTGGGATCATCCCTGGACCGACCGCGGGTCGCTCCGACTCTGTTCTCCCACTCTACACCGCTGTCGCCGCCGCCGCCGCCGCCGTCGCCGCCGCCGTCGACGCCTCCTGCGCTAGCCGGCGACGGTTCACGGTAGTGTCCTCGAACACGGCATGCACGTATCGTGCTGCGAAAGTTTTACGAGTCCCGCGGTGCGCCAAACGAGAAACGTGTTCGTGTGCCGACGCCGACGTCGGCGTCGCCGTCGAGACGTGTGAGAAACGGGACAACGACGACTAACGTTTCGATCCCCGAAAGAATCCGCTCCCTCCTAGGCTCGACTTAACGCACCGCAGCGCGTGTGTGGGAAACAGGTTCTTAGCGCATTACTCCGTTTCCGTCAGCGGATTTTACCCGCGCAAACGGGCCCCCGGCTTCTTGGTTTCCCGCAACGCGTGTCTCCCCGTGACTGTAACTTCTCGTTTTTTTTTTAATATAATTCTCTTTTGCATAAATCTTTATTTTCAATTTAAGTCTAGGTCCAACCTTGCTTCAAGAAGCCGTAAGCCTTAAAGCCTTAGAAAATTAACCAATCATAGTTGAATATCAGAGAAATAATCGATTGTGAGTGGTCAATTTTTGACGATTTTACGGCTTAGCCGTAAAGGAACATTCTTAAAGCAAGTTGTAAAGATCGTAGACTTATTGCGTCAAGTTGATCGTTGAATGTGTCGTACGTTACATTGCAGCCAAACGTAGTTTCCGAATTTGGATCGATATGTTTACGTTTACCGGAAAGAGTTCGCACGAAACGATCTCCGCGTGCTGTTCCGATGGCAACAAACGTCAAAATCATCTCAAGTGGAGCATTACGATCCTTCGTGGATAGTGGCAGCGAACAGTTTTTCATTTATGACAACTGTCAACGAAAGGCGAGAATAGAATTTTCCATTGTCAACGGTAACGATATCTTTGAATCAATCGATGCTATCAGCTCTTATAAATTAAAGCTCGTCTGTGCAGAATTTGCATACACAGTTCCCCAATAAACAAACTAACATTATTTGTTATGATAACTGCATTCAGCATAAAAAGCAACTTTTCAACTGTTGTAAAATTCTTTAATATGACTGGTCTTATTCATTAGACTTAAATGTATAAACTAATAAACATATTAAAGAATTCTTATAATTACAAGGATGCTTTTTCTTCTAAACGCAGCCATTTTGACGTCAAAATGACATCTTTAACATCATTTGATGTCAAAATGACGGCAAATAACGTCGTCATTTTGATAACATTGATTCTGATAACTGAAGAATATGTCAAGTACATCGAAGATATTCGATGTTCTAGAAGTGTTTCAGAATATCAATATGAAACCGAAGTTTAGTATAGCATAGTCACTATTAACGACATAGTCACTGATATATGGGACTTATAGTTTAACGCCGAATTTGAACGGCGCTGTGATCGGCGGTGATCAAAGATCTCTTCAGAATTATCAGATGAAGTTATTTTTGGCTTCTTAAATGCGAAAAAAATGCGTATGTGAGCACAGGTGGGATTGAACCCGGATCTACAGATCGCAAGCTACTCGATGACTTTGCTAGGTTATAATTAAAAACAAAAATACATAAGGGAAGTATGAGTCAGCGCGATATTTAGTGCGCAAGTATAATGATAAAAGTTTTATAATAATTAAATGATAAATAAATTGGCCAATTAGGACGAATCGGTGCTGTAAGTAGTGCGCTTAAGTGACTAAATTCATTATAGTCTAAATAATATATTTCAACAAATCAATAATGTACGTTTCGGCTAAATTCAAGCCTTCTTCAGCGAATACATTTTCGTGAGTTGTGTTTCATGATTAATATGTGCGTGGATTTCGTTGGCTAATCTCCTATACATTTTCTAAAAGTTTTATAGTCCATATCTGGTGATAAATATTTTAATATATGTATATCTTCGTACGCATTTCGACTTACTTCAAGTCATTATCAATGATTTAAACATATTAATCTATTTAAACATACTAATTCAATCTGTGCAAGATGTACAACAAACCTTCATAAAGTAAAGCAAATTGTTGTAATATGCAGACGAAATTGACAAAATTGACTGATAATTTATAGTGTACGTAACGTAAACTATAACATTTTTAGCGTTGGCAATAAATTTGGAACAGTGTCAGTATCGTTATATTATCGTTGTATTATATATTAAAATATGTTGCATAACGATAACGTAACAAAAACAAAATATTGTTAAGAGTTAGAGCCATACACGAAAACATTTAAGCAATAAAACGCTTCATATAAGCACACTGAAAAGGGTCTAGTTGTAGCCATTAAATATTGTGTGAAATAATTTTAACTACAGAGTGTATCCACAGGAAGATGTTGAAATTAATTAGCTGATACATTCAATTATTAGAAAAACAAAAATTGCATTAAAAAGAAGAAAGTCGGTTTTTTAATGGATATAAATAAAATTTAACAAAATATATTGTATGTGTTATAAGTTTTGTATGTAATTTTATTGATGAACAATGTATTATAATAATCCAAAAGATTAATATTTTCGAAGTATGCATCATTTAAATTAGTACAAAACTCAATTTTTTTAACGAAAACTTATAAAAAACTTTTTTCAATATGTTGTTTTTAGTATTACTGACAACCTTTTTAATAGCTACTATTAAATTTTGACATTGTTTTTTTATCGTGTTAATTATCGGTCTTGGATATTAATCATTAACTTAATTGATTATCAGCACATTTTTCATCAATAAAGTAAACTAATATACAAACATTTTGTTAAATATTATTTATACTCATTAAAAATTATAGATTTTCTTTTCAGTGCAAGTTTTGTGTTTTTTTTTAATACTGAATACATTCAAAATTGATACTGATGAATTTCAATACTTCCCTGTGGGATCACTCTGTAAATATTGAGATAATATAGCTAAACATAATTTTGTCTTTACAAATATTTGGTAAGTACTACGGTTAGTAATACCATTTGATAATATTTACTAAATATTTGTAAAATTATGTTTAATTATATTACCTCAACATTTAGTTGAAATTATTTCACTAAATATTTGGTAGCTATAATTGGATTCTTTTTTCAATACAATAAGTGAATTGGTCAAACACAGTAAAGACTGTAAAGCATAATGTAGCAATCCAACATGTTGATTTTCTTACTGCTTATGTCTTATTGTTCAAATTTTTCTGTATATTATGGCCAAAGCATTAACTGTTACCCATAATGCATAAAGTATAAGAAAATTAATTAATCAGGGCCTTTTATTTTATGGAAAGGAAGAAAATGAAGTAGTCTGGCTCATTTTCTTATGTATTGTACGTTATGCAAAACTTTGCCTCTCGCTCTTAGTCCCGAAACATAATAGAAGTAGTAAGCTTCAAACTGTACAATATTACCCACCAGTCACAGTCGAATAATCACAGTGAGAAGAATAATCACTTATGATTGATTAATATTGATTTCTTTGACAGATTGAAACTGACTTGCTATATCTATTGTATTTTGGGATAACAGGTACCTAAGACTATCATGATATGTAGTTCTTTTTCTTCCATATGAAAAGAAAGAGATTTTGTTTGTTCGGTGGATAAAATGAAGAAGGAATAGATTGAACGTTGAAAGATTTAATTTTTCAAGTAACATTTTATTCTAGTTATTATTCCAGAAATACAATAATCATAATAACGACCAATAATCGAGCAAAGGAATTAGATATATAATTAATAAATATATTATATAATATATATATATATATATATAATATATACACATTTAAGTATAAAAACTTCAGTACATTTGACATTGCATCGAATATCATTTTGTGTTGACAACCGTTATTCGAATCACAATTTTGTAAACATCTCGATGCGCTCGCTTACCAATTTCATGTAAGTTAGTTAATAGAAATTTAATTTATACAATAACATAATTTATCATTTAGTAAATCTGGCAATTTAATGATACATAAAATAAAGATTAAGGCGGCGTAGCCAACATTATCAGGCTCAATTCAAACAATAATTCGAATAAAATCATTACAACTGATTATAACACGCGCTTTATAAGAATCTCTCGTATATTATTTGTAAATTTATTTTATTTGTTGCAAGATAGGATAAGTTAACTTTTTTTTTAACTAAGTTAAGTTAAAGTTAACAGCCTTGAAAATTTAACTTAATTAATTAAAATACAAGTTAATCTATAATATAATAAAATTAATTGAATTAAAAGTTAAGTTAATAAAAAAAGCAATTAAAAAGTTAAAAATTAAATTCGGTTTGAGGGAACAACCAAAAAAAAAAAGAAAAAGTTTGACTATTTTACATATTTTTCCATAGTTTTCCTTTCTCTCACAGCTTATTTATTAAAGAATCTGGTTATTTTTGTTTATAAGAAACAATTATACAATATAAAATTACTAAATTATATATATACTCATTAGCCTCTCGCATTGTATCTAAGGATTGACTTCAAAAAAATCAAATTAAAAGTTAATAATTACCGATAAAATGTAACTAAATTAAGTTAAAAAGTTGAGAATCTAAAATGTAATTAAGTTAAATTAAAATTAATTAATTTTTTAACTTTTTAACTTAACCTTTATCTTTTTAACTTAACTCAACTCTGATTTATTGTAATTTATTGTACTGAAGAGGATCTAAAATGTAGAGGTCGAATCGTATGCCGTGGATTAAAACATAAATTGTCACACGTTAATAAACTGTGTGTCGGCTCGATTAAAGGCATTACCATATTTATATAAAAGTTTCGTAAACGTTTCAACTCACAGAGTCTTCCTCAATACAATATTATTCCAATCTCATCTTTCACACTTTTTAATCTATTTTATCATAAAATAATAAAATATTATACATTGTTCTTTTTTTTTTATTGTCATAAGAGACAAAGTATTAATTTTTTGATATTAATTAAAAAAAAAGAGAGAGAGAAAAAGAAGCACGCGATTCCATGGCAGTTTTCAGTTGCCTTCTATTTAATCGCGTAATATTTTTTTACGCAGCACTCTTTTTCCAAAGCCTATGCGTGGGCTCGGACGTCGTTGCGCGCATTAATCCGTGGTTTAGCGAACCAATTTAAATATCAGCGTCGCGCTCGACGCAATTTTATATCATTTCCGATATCGCGCGCCTGTGTGGGTGGGTTTAACGCTGCGAAAGCCCTCCTGTCGCCCTCCCCCTGCGTTGACCCCCGCCCGCGTTACCCCCGCGCAGCCTTCGTTTGTCCCCCTACCCTTAACACGAACCGTTACGCATCTACACCAGATATGCGTGTTTTACGATGCGTGTCGTCGCGTACTCCGACTACGTCTTCTTCATCCTCGTCGTCCTCGTCGTCCTCATCCTCGTCGTCGTCGTCGTCGCCGTCGTACTTCTCCTCGTCACCGCCGTTTGTAAACGAGCGTGTGACCGGCTCGTACGCGATGCTCGTAACGTCGTCACGACGTACTTTGCGGTATCTTGTGAGAGAGAAAGATAGAGCACGCGCGCATGCGCACGTGCACGTACGTAGTGCATACAGGGTGGGGCGTCCTGATTTTTGGACACATTCACAATCGACAATCGACATCGCTATATTTTGTATCTTTCGTTTTTGGCATCACAGAATAGGATCGGTTCAAAGTTCGTCGAAGTGTTTCTCGTTGAAAGTTGAAATAATCCTTCCTGATCCTTCTCGTTGTTTCTGATCTCTCCTTTACCTCCCGTAGTCGGGAATCGACCCGGGTGAAACCTCGAAGACACCCGGTATATGTATACACTACAAGAGAGCGCGCAGCCGGCCGGGCCGGCCGGCGAACGTGCGTACGTTGGCGCGCGCGAATCAGTACGCGGCCGAATGCGTCGCGTATGCGTGCGCGTCCGTCAAACACAAGAAATTTTCAACCACGACCGATTTTCCTTCCGTCTCCCATCGCGTAAAGGGCGAGATCGAGAGACGTCGGAGTTCGCCGCGAGTTCGTCGAATACCGTACGCAAAAGTATACAGCAACAAGTGACCTCGACTTGTCGGTTGGCAACTGGGTGGACGCGATTCAAAGTGTTGATCCTCCCACCCCCGTCTGCTCGCCTGTTTCACCCGCCCGTCCACCCGCGGGGTAATCCCCTCGATGTTCGCGCGGCTTCTTTGTTTCCGCGATGCGTCCGTTTGGACGAGATCTGCGGTTGTAAGAATCCATGAGTGGTCCTGAGAGGATACAGGGAAGAAAGGAAGATCTCTATTTTGGTTCTCCAAGTATCGCGAGGAAGTTGAGTTCTGGTAAAAATAATTACGCGCAAGCGTCTCTTCTCTATTTTTCCCCTCTGACCTCGATTATCACTTGAACGCTGGAAGGACTACCTATAAACGCGAAGGACATGTGACTGCGTCGTGACCGATTCCTTCGAGACAGGGACGTCGCGTAGTCTCCGTCGTGGCGGCAGATCGAAAGTCATTGAAGCGCGAGACACGAATGAAAGACGATAGGGAAGCAAGACCGCGTGCGGCCGAGTGCGAGTAATTCCCGTTCTCCGTTGTCGACGAACGCGCTTGTCAATTTTGATATAACGTCCCACCCATTGTCATCTCTCGTTATCAATCATCGGTGCCGACGGTGCCGTACAGTTGTCATCATTAGCCGTCTGCAAGTCTTAGGGAAACGGACGAGTCGAAATCTAATAATAAACGCATCTCCTTCCGTCCGTTTCCGTCGCTTCAGGGAGTTCCGGAGCAAGGCTTCGAGAGAGAGAAGGAAGAGGGCAAAAATGAGCGCCGCTCGCGCTTGGCGGCCGCGAGCAAAAAAAAGGGGGAGAACTTCGGGTACACTTTCGCCGACCTCGCGCGCGAGCTGGCTGAGCTCTTCGGCTCTCTCGCGACAAAGGCCGCTTGATTCAAGGTCCCACGGATGTGCACGCGCACACGCACCCAGGCTCTCCGTGCAGCGCGACGCGACGCGACGCGGCGCGACGCGGCGCGACGCGGCACGCGGCCTGTTCGTCCACGGCGTCCGCGCCCGCGCTGCATCGAGGATGCTCGCTCGGGATGAAATTTCTTCCACGATATCTTTTGCTTATCATTGACGATTAAGTCTCAAATGTTGAATCGCATTGTTGAAATTTTCCGACAATTGTTTTCCAACGAGCACGAACTTGCTACAAAATTCGCCAGAATTTTTCTAATCTTTCTTGTCTCTCTCTCTCTCTCTCTCTCCCTCTCTCTTTCTTCTCTCTCAAGATCGATAATTAGTTTATAATTAAAGAGTGATATTATTTTCTATAACAGCAACATTCTGATTTTCTTCAATTCGAGTTTGCAACAGAGATGAGAAAGCTTACGATTGTCTGAATTCTCCGAAAAGTTCAAATCGAATCTTTGTATTATACATTGGAGGCACTTGGTCGTTTCCTTTTCTCGTGCGTTAATCCGCTTTCTCGCGAATGGCATCGCGCTAATTTCGGCATTACGCTGTGACAAAAATGGCACACGGATTCGTTTTATCTCTTTTTCTTCCCGATGCACAAACGGTACGATGCGTGCTTGTATTCTCAAGAATTAGTCCGAAATTAATGGGAGAAATTTCACGAAACTTTGTGCGCGATTATTTCATTATCTTTCAAGATTTGATACACACTTTTTCTTTGTCTTATATTCTTCATATAAACAAATTTTTTGTAGCTTTTTCTGTGTATTTCATATCTGAAAAATTTGTAAGCTAAAATTATCCAGCGCAATTTGGGAATGTCTTTTCAGTGACGTGCCAATTCTTTGCATCGATTTGAAGGAATGTCGTAGCGAATTATTTAATGTCGTAAAATCGACGAGCGAGGACGATTTTTCTCGGCGACGTTTGCGTTAGCGACGCACAGCTAATATTAATTCCAAGCGTGTGGAATCTCCGGGTCTCTATGGCAGCTGGTTTATATGCGCTTCTCGGAATTTGCGTTCTGCGCTTCACCGCGGACGAAAGAATCCGCAAACGACTCGTTCTCTGGCACGACTATACGGAGTGTCCCAAAAAAGGTGTCCCGCAATGCTTACGTTCTGTTCTCAAAGGAATTTCATATCTCCTTCCTTAAAAATCTCACCTAAAAAGCGTTTTCTATAATATGCTAGTTACACTTATTCTACAAACTTTATCGTTATAGAGAGAGAGAGAGAGAGAGAATTAGGAGTTAGAAGTTTTTCTTTTTCGATAAAAAGTTTGTTCTAAAGTAAAGAAATCGTTCATTCTTATGCCTCGTGCCATTTAATTTAGAGCATGAATCGACAAATCATAATTACTCGAGTAGTTACGAAATTAATCATTAATGACGTCACGAATCAATATTCATTATAAGAAACTTAAAGAATCGTTCAGTGATAAAAATCCAACGATCATGTATATTCTTTAAAATCACCCTATACACGGCGGGCGACGGTGAGATTGAATTTTTGTGCATGCACCTACAGTCGATTCGACGAAAGTGCAACCGGAGATGGGAAACTAACGGGTGTCAAATTATTTTTACGCGTATAATAAGAAATAAAGAATTAAATTTGATCAGCTCTTATCATTTCAATTTGCCACAATCGACTCTTCTTTAGTGCAAACAGAATTAAATATTGTATATTCGATCATTGATTATATAATAAATATTGGATATCCGAAACAATCGAGCTGTCACATTATCTTTTAATAAAAAAAATAAAATTATTTTTATCTTATAATTACTTTTTTTTTCTTTAATTTGGTTTACGGAAAAGAGGAATGTCTTAAATTTATCTTTATTCCATAATTCTTGTTTGTACGAAGCTATCGTTTTGAACAAAGAATAATACGCTACTATCCAGAATTTATGCGCGCACTATCGGTATGTCGAGATTCACGACCTTTAAAGACTAAAGTTCGCGATATTTAATGTAGACTAAGAGTTATGGACATTAACAAAGTTCAAAATTGCTAAGACAAATATCCTCAAAAGGGTCTTTCTACAAAATTTATTCAACCAGTTTAATCATTAGAATCCGTATAAATAGTACACCTCATTAATTAAAGTATATATATATATATAATTAATTTAAAAAAGTATATACATAATTTACGTTAGTATATTGCTTTCAACGACGTGCGTACATTAAGTTCAACGATGAATTAACGGAAGCTGAATTTAAAATTATGAAGAATTAAATAATAGGCATTTATGCCCGTTTCCAGCATTGTAGATTAACTTTAATCTCAGTTCAACTTACTCCTCATCTTTTTCTAATTTTTAGAACTAGAAAAAGACGAAGAGTAGGTTGAACCGAGATTAAAGTTAATCTATATTGGTGGAAATGGGCATTAGATTGAATATGAATCAAAGTTGAAATTCGAAATAAAATCTTAAATCTTCATGTTAGTAAATGTGTATGTGTTACGTATGTGTGTGTACGCACGTGGAAAGTAAACGGTATCACTCGCGTGCAGCGCGAAATAGTGGAAGCATCTCCGCAAGGTCGAGCTGCGAGCGAAAGTGCCTGGTTAAACGACAGTGCAAGTTTCCAGCGATAGCGAAAGCACCGAGCGGTCACAGCTGTAAAGCTATTAGAGTTTGAGGGCGGAAAACGGGACGACGTGGCGGGATGGAGATGGAAAAGCAACCGCTACATAGCGGGAGCTATCCGTCTATATATCTACGTGCTTTGCGAAAACCACGCGTACAGCCACATGTTACCTGGATTACATAAAGGGTAGCGGGACAGAAATGAACCTATTTTCAATGGACCTCACGTCTGTAGTATCGAAACCAGCTGATCGTAATAATGGACCTCCATAGATAATTTTATCCAAATATAATCCTCCATATATAATTTCATCTCTCACTTTTTTGTTCATATTTAAAAAAATCATACGTCTGAGATTAAATTTTGTATGAATAAAACGACTCCGTGATGTTTTCGCCACCCTGTGGCAGAGTTTGTTGGCAGAGTATGCGTGTAGTCGTGTGCGTGAGTGAGAAAGTGTGAGAGAACAAGAGGAAGAAAGAAGAGCGGCAGGAGACGGATATAGGAGAAAGTGAAGCAGCGAGAGAACGAGAGAATAAACATCGATCGATATTTCGCGGAGGGCTAGCAACCCGATTTTAACGACAGCGATGAAACTCTCACGACTATGAACAAGTCTTTAGACTTAACGCATAAAAACCGCATGTATTTTAATAATTTAAATATTCATTTTTGAAAGAATAACATTTATATTTGTTACACGCAGAGGAGGGGAGGAGGGTCGAATAATTTAACTTTTTTATTTTCTAATTTTTTATAAACAATTTCAAAAATTATCGATTCTGCTTCGAGGAAGTATTTATCAACAACGGTACGTTCCGCCTTCCGTCTTCCGTCTTCGATCGGGTTGCTCCACTCGGAATGATGTGACGAGTTCAAAGCCATCGTCGGACTTCTAAGCAACGTGAATGAAACGGCTAGGCGCAACGTACGCAAGTATCAAAGCGAGCGTACGAGTTGGTGTGCGAAACCAACGCCGAACGTAATAGTAGCCTTGGCTTAGCGATGGTCACGTTATAAGCAACGTCTGTGACATATTCTCGTATAGTCTCGCGTCACGTGTGCGCTCCCGCTCGCGTGATGTATAACGTATTCGCTGATCCGCGTTAGCGACACTATTTTTTTTTTTTTTTTTTTTTTTTTTTTTTTTTTTTTTTCGTCGATTTTTCTACCCTCGACACGACGTACAAGTCACGCTTTATGAATCAGTTCAACGTCAATCGAGCATTCGTTTTATCATATCGGAAAAAGTTTTCATCTTTTCTTGTGAAATGACACGAATATCTGATAGACAAATCCTTTTGTTTCCTCTGTTTCAGATCGTACAAATCAACCGCCTTCTAACAAGCCACATTAACCTCAAGTGATTTCTATTTTCTTACGAAACGCGAAAGAAATATGTAATTAGTATGTTTATATCGATTTAAAGAAGGAACACACAAAAAAAAAGAAAATATCCAAGAGCTTAGGTTCAGAAGACAAAAGATTAAGAGCTATATTAGCTATAAGTGTACAAAGTATATCTAATTAAAGGAAGAAGACAAAATACAGATTAAAACAAATAAATAAACAAGTCCGCCAGTGCCAAATTGAGAAAGAAAACAAAGTGAAAGTGATCGTTGTAACAGGAAGAGGGAGAGAGAGAGAGAGAGAGAGAGAGAGAGAGAGAGAGAATAGAATAGAATATAGTAAGATTTATTTTATCTGGAATATAAAAGAAATAATCTTTTAGGCACACGCATTCTATAAATTTCATAAGAATAAATACAATCAAGTGCAAACATACAGCAGTAAATAAAACCAGAAGGAAGAAAGAAAGAGCGACAGAGTAATACATTGCGAGAGCAGGACCGTAAACCAAAGAATCTACCATTTTTTTTCTATTAATCATTCATCGAATAACAATAATCTCTCGTCAAGTGAAATAATAGTGAGACACACACACACACACACACACACACACCGATTCCTTCGTCAGAGCCAGATTAATTAAGCGAGCCGGCATACAGTTTTGTAGAGGTTTATAGAAATAGCCGTAAAATATAAGTGCATTTTTTAAACTGGACGTGTCACGTGACAGATTTTCGCCAAGCGAAAGGAAGAAGAAGACAAAGGGAGGAATCAACTTCAATCAAAGGATTCGATTAAACACTCCCAGAGTAACCGATCTACTTCAGTTCGTAGCCTAAACCTGTTGAGTACAAAACGACACAGAGTTAAAGATATAGATAGACAGAGAAACGAAGAGAAAGAGAGAAGAAGAACGAGAGAACAAAAGCGTAATATTGAAGAATAGATCATTACCTGGAAAATTATGTGCGACTGAAACACACGGGCTATTTCCAGACAAGTGTAACTATTCCGGAATCTACTTTGAGATAAGGATTTGCGCGAATATCGCGAATGCCGATCATAAACGACCTTCCGTCGTTATCAAAGAAATCGGACCTCTAGGATCCGATTCAACAAATTAATGGAAATCAGAGTGCGATCAGAGTCGATCGAGAAAGGCGCCAATGTCGCGTACAAGAATTTCATTGATTATCCGTTCGAAAAAAAGTAGATAATCTCGAGCCTTCGTATTGAAAAAGGATAAGCATCCAGCGAGAGGGATTCTCGGGAGGTTGCAGGAAGAGGATCACCACCAAGTGGGCACGCGAAACTCGCCAACCGGGTGGAGGCGTTAAAGTCGCGATGACGTGGCGAGGAAGATGAGCGCCGAGGTGACGAAGGAGGTCGTCGCCACCGAGAGGGTCCCGACGAGCCCTCCGGCGGCGGTTGCGACCTCACCGGGCACGGTCGGCACCGGCGACCTGACGGCGCGGCATCTGCCGCCCTTCAGCAGCTTCGCCGGCGATAACACGATGGACACCTCGACGCTGCCACCGCTCCATACTCAAGATGTTGGGCCAAATCTGATAGGTTGGGACTACTACGAAGGCCTGACTGGCCGACTAATCGATGTGGTCCCGGCGAGCCAGTATAGACCTTGGGAGTCCAAAGGTGGCGGCCCGGAGGGACTGCCTAGCTTCGCAAGTCAGTTCACCGCCCCGAGCGAATCTGAACCTCAATTAACGGCGTTGACGCCGTTGTCACCAGCGTCTATTTCACATTCGCCACCGGTTACGTCAGCCGTGGGCCTGCCAAGTTTCCACACACTTGGAGCACCGCTTCCGACGCCGCATCCGCATCGTGGATCGGTCGGTTATCCTCTGGTACCGGCACCAGTAGCAGCTCGGGACGTCTCGACTATACAGCAGCAGATGCTCGACGAACGTCACATACAGCTCTTGGGCTCCGGCCAAGTCCAAGCGTTTCCGCCACCTCCACCGGGTCATCCGCATCATACAGTGCTGACGGTAGTAAAGCCCGAATACGCGCAATTGCACCACGCGAATTTCCAAAATCCGATATCAACCGTGTTGGACTCCTCGCCGACTTCACGGCCGATTGGCATCGATGGACGTAAAAAGGAGCGCAGAAAAATCCGTGCTGGTTCCATGGAATCGGAAGATGGTGGCGGGGGTGGGGGCGGCGGTGGTGGTGGTGCTGGTACCGGCAACGTAGAAAGTTCTGGTCAGGTAGCCGCCGTCTCATCCACCGCGAATCGTGGCGTGCACCATCTCGGTGGAGGTATAACCGACGGCGACGGTGATGGTGGCCTTGGCGACAAGCCGGCGAAGAAAAAACGGAAGAGATGCGGCGAGTGCATAGGCTGCCAGCGCAAGGACAATTGCGGGGATTGTGCGCCATGCAGAAACGATAAAAGTCATCAGATCTGTAAGATGAGGAGATGCGAGAAGCTCACGGAGAAGAAGGTAAGTGAACTATCAATTCAAACCAATCATGTTATTGATATCGTGACATTTATTTAAATCTTTTTCACGCACATTATTTACGCACACACATTATTTAAGAGTAAAACGCGTATTTTGATTGACAACGATTTGCGTTATCTTTCGTCACACTGGTAACATGGAATTTTAACTGTTCTGTTAGTAACAGGGATCTTCGAAAAATTGAGCAATTTTTTATTGTTCCGGATTATATAAAAATTTGAAAAAATACTTGTTAAAGCTTTTAACAAGTTTTTCTCGAAGTTGAATTGTATTTTACTTATTTTTTATATAGATTTAAATTTATCTAGAATTCATAATCAAAATATCATTGTCTAAAGACAATGATATTTTGATTATGAATTCTAGATAAATTTAGATAAAGACCTCCGTTGCTGACTGAAGGTTAAATGTAAGAATATTCAATTCTGAAAAAAATTACACAAGTATTGAAAAACGCAGAGCAGACACGCAAACTCGGTTCTTCGATGATTGGTTCTGTGAAATCTGCTACGATAGACGCGAGCGTATATAGTCGTAAGAAGGTATAAACGCACAGACAAAACGCCGTTAGAGAACGATATATATATATATATATATATATATACAATATATATAGTTTGAACTTGGCCTCGATGCCTGAATGTGCCGTGAATCCCTGAGGGAAATACAGAAATACAGAGATAACCGAGTGGTTTATTATTGTAGCGACACTGAATAGGGGGTTGGCGAGCTGACTGGTTGACTGTTCAGCTGCTATCGTACAACTAGGGATGGCGTGAAACTACCTATAATTCTCTGCGTTTGATCAGAGCTGAGTTAGAATTGCTATATTGATAAGCATGATATTAAGAGGAAAATCTAAATTAATCTCGTATCTGCTTGTTTTAAATACGGTAGATCTTTTAAAATGCTAGAATAAAAATGCGACGAATAAAAATTAATTCTCTGCAATTAATATGTAAATTCGACTACATGTGCTGAAAGACCACAATCTGATTAGTGAAGAACGCGCAAGTTATGTATACATATACATATGCATATACATATATTATATATTTTTTCCGCAACAAAATTATTCGCAGCTTGTAAGAGCCTTATGCCTTATTAACATAAAATTATTAATAATCTTATAAGATATTCTTATTAGCATAAAAATTATTAAATTACTTGAATTTATTATAATATGTAATAGTACTTCTTTAGTTCTATCTATTACGTTTCAAGACTGAAAAGGATTTCAACGCGCGGTTTGCAGAATCAGATATGTATTCACATGGAAACATTTAAGCACTAAGGGCGGTATTCATAGTCGATTCTTACATTCAAGACCGTCTCAAGATATCACGAACCAATCAGATGGCCGTATTAACATCTTAAGACATTATTTAAGACGATCTTGAAATAAGGATCTATCATAATGGACTATGAATATCTATGATTCACCTATGATCCGCCTTGAAACTGAAAATAAAATTTCTCTTAATTATATATACGTATATTGTATGTATAATACATCGTCGCCATGATTCTACCATAACTACGCTTGACGCCTCGAGAAAATGAAGCGCGCAGCAACAACGACTCGTAAAGCGGCCTCGCTTATCGTAGGGCAAGTTCAAGGCTCACCGCGGGTCATAATAATCACGTATCGAACTTCGTTTCTCGTTCAGAAACAGGCGTATTGTTTGCCGGCGACACGCGCACCGAACCGCACGTCTCGGCCCGACGACGCCCGTCAATATAAATCCACCGATAACATTCCGTTATTTATCAATTAGTATTTCGATTTATTTGATCGATGAGTTTTACAGCTTCCTGATAGCGTGCTCTAATTTAATCAGCATTTAAAAGGACCAGGTATTTATTCTTTATTTCCTGATAATCAACAATGCGGCACGATAAAAGTGACATTCTGGGCGTTTTCTGGGAGTTTTAGAAAATTTTCGGATCTCCCAAGTTTCCAAGTTAATTCCAGAAGCTCCGATCTTTCTTTTATCTACCAGCGTGTCAAATTTCCGACAACTATTTCTAGCAATGCCGAAAGTCACGTGTGATTCAAAAGAAAGGGATGATAGATCGGTAGAAGAGTCGAAGACCGCTGTGTATAGGCGTGCCGTCACAACAACCCCCTTAGAACTTAACACCCTCTTTACCCCAAGGGAAGGAACGGCCATCCCTGCTCTGTCTTTCCTTTCGCTCGCGAGAAAGAACTCTGCCCTCAGTGAGTTCATCGCACACCTGCTGTCGAGAGGCCGTATCCACCCTTCCCCTTTGACTGCCGCTCTGATTTTTATCGCCTTCCTCCTTGTTTTGACCCGATTTCTCATAAACATGGATGGATCATTGACCCACCGCATCTTCGAAGTATCTTTGCACCGCTCTTACTCGCTTGTCTCGCAGAACGGATAAGAACATAAAAAAGCATGTTTTTTCATCCGCGCTTTATACATAATGTAGCATTTCATTAAATGTGACGTGCTCTTAGATTTCTCTCTCTCTCTCTCTCTCTCTCTCTCTCTCTCTCTCTCTCTCTCTCTCTCTCTCTCTCTCTCTCTCTATGTCTCTCATGGATTATATGTAGGATAAAGTAGTATAATTTCGAACATGATACATTTTTGAACAAAATAAAATTTGAATTCAATTTTTCGGAGTTCAAGTTTAATAATCTTCTTATTATGTGGTGAATATTGAAGGATACCAAACGGGAAAAAAATCAATTTCGAACTTTGAAAATTGGAACATTCAAGTTTCATTTCGTTCAAAGTTGTACCATGTTCGAACTTTTATCATCTTACTCCGTATCATCGCATTGTTCCCTGCTCAACGATTTAACTCGACAATTTTCCGTAAAAACAGAGATCAACGCGCGTACATACTCCACAGCTGCGAATTGTCTTTCGCGAAAGACGAAAATAAATGTGAACGGTAGCCATGGTGAAGTGGCGTCTCGGTTCCGGTTTCTCGATAAATCGAAACAACGGAAGCCCGTCAAAGCCAGCGAGAAGGCGGACGGGAGAACGAGCGGGTGACGAGGAGGGAGGGGGGGCGAAAGGGGGAAAAGAGAAAGGGGATCTGTTTCGTGAGCGGACGAGGGTTCGGTTACGTTAACTTGCAGCGCGAAACTCGGCTCGTCTCGACGAGGCGGCGAGTCCCGCAGAGTGCATTACCAATGCTTTTTGCGTTATTCGCTTAAAGCGATAACCGCACGATAACCGGATACAATTCTCGGCTGCTCAGGGTTATCTGACGGCAGGCCAATCAACCCGTTCGCTCCTCGTCATGGCAGAATAATGCGACGGGCTCGTGCCATCGGCACGAGCATTAAAAAAAAGATCAAATGCTGCGCATCGGTACTGATTTTTTTTCCGATGTAATGTTTTGGGTTGTAATGTTTTGGGACTCTATCGAAAGCAACTAAATTTATCCGGCGCAATCTCTCTAAACGTGACGATATCAATCAACGATAAATTTGGATGGTTCATTTTACGAATTTAATCATAATTGATAATGAAAATCTTCATTTAATTTGCAATATACTTGTTAAATATCTCTTTCTCTTCTTTTTTTTCTTTCTTTATCTCAACACACACACTCACACACACACACACACACACATTGTTTTATTTCCTTAGAAAAAATTCTTCCCAGTTTGGTAAATTATTCGCGTTATCTTCGATGCGGGTATTCATGGCACGATTGAGTTCGTCGACTTGACGATAACGCTCTTGGAACAGAAGGACGAAAGCGAGGCGGAGTTATCAGCGAGGTATAAAAAGCAAGCGTTTTTCGCTCGCGAATTTAAATGAACGAAAAAGGCGTACCGCTTCCGAATCAGCCCGAGAAAATCGACTTCGTCGCGGGATTCGTGGACGGCGAGGAGAAGGAGGAAGGAAGGAAAACGTAGAAAGGAGCGCGGAGGGATGTGAGGGAGGACCTTGAAGCTACGCAATTCCCGCTAACGGCAGGAGTGTGTTCTCGAGTCGATATATCGATCCCCACCCCCACTCGTTGTTTCCTGCCGCGGGAAACAGGACTCGTTCTCTTTCTCCCTCTCCCACAGGATGACTCACAGCTTCCCCGCACACACGCAGCCACGCACGTGCGACGGCCGCGCGATCGCGAGCGCGAACGTGCGCGCGCCTCGCTTCGCCTCGCCTCACCTCGATTCGCAGTTACGTAAAGTCGTTTCGGCTGGTTAAACGACAGACCATGTACAGGAAGAAATTGTGACGTTTAATCGTAACAATTATTTCATCCGTCGCCAATATCGACAATATCTCGCCTCGCCTCGCCTCGCCTCGCCTCGCCTCGCCTCGCCGATCTCCAATTCTCTATGCGTTATACGTTCAACCCGGGGAAAGATACGACAGATTATTTTTTTTTCTTTTTTTACAAGCTTCTACTTACAATGTTTCTTATTTTGTTTTTTTAAATTTTGGATCAATAAACAAATATTTCCTGCGTGTCGGCGAAAATCATTATCGTCATAAGTATTGATTCGAAAATTATCTCATGTTGGACAAACATATATACTTGCACGATAATTCGTACGAGTTCAATCAGAGCATGACGTGAAATTTATCCATCCGTTTTTTCCGGGTCTTATTTTCGCAATTTCAAACAACAATTTTTCACGCACACGTGCGAAAGAAGGGGCGAGAAACATAGACGAATAGAAGCAAGGGGAGAAAATGGCGAGGGAACGATTTCTTTTTGTTAAATTTTTGTGGTTTATAGAAAAATCGTCCATTACACACCACCCCCATCGTTGCGTTTTCTCTCTTCCTCTTTACTGGCCGAATTTTCTACGCGTATGCGAAGAAAACGCATGCGGAAAATGTTTGCACACGCACTCGATCGACCCGTTTGCCACGATGGAGATTCCTTGCACCCTTCTACCCCCAGCTTCCCCAGTGTCTCACCCTCCGCATCTCTCTTCCACGATAATTCCATCCCCACTTTGCCTTCCTCTTCTCTTTCTCACTTTCGCACGCGCGCGCGCAGGTGTTGTCCTTCTTCCTTCTCTTTCTCCTCTCACGATGATACCCCTCTCCGCCTCTCTTTGACGCCGCTACTAGCATCCCCGCTAAGACTATTTGCCAGGACACAGGACGAAAATGTAAAACCATTTCTATATTTTTCAACTGAACAAAATTCAACGCGGACTCATTCGCGAATATGCTCGTTTCGATATTAATTAATCATAAGATTATACATTATTATCTATCGGTCTTAACGTATCATCACGTATAATACAATAATTCGCACCTATCAACATATAAAAGATTCGATGCAATAAAGTTGGTAGAAATTCTGACCAACCTTCCTAGAACTGTATAAAAAGCAGTCATCGTCATCGTATGTACGTACATTTTACGTGCACTTAATGACAAAGGTAGGGTTCCCGCTGCACTGTACAATTATTCTTGAAAAATGCAAAATGCTTGTGACTGGCCGCTTGCATCAAGATTGACTGCGTTCAGCTGAGAAAGTAGATTTGCAACTATTGTAAAATTTTTTTAATATGGACTGGTCTTGCCATTAATTCTTCACTAGATCTAAATATGTAAACCAATCACATAAAAAAATCTTACAACAGTTGCAAAGCTGCTTTTTTTTCTGAGCATAGCAGTTGAACTGATAGTTAAGAAAAAAGAGATCTAAGGAATAAAATTGGAAAACTTGATAACATTCAAGTTTTTTAAAATAAACATATTTTTGTATTGAATTTAATTTTGTTGCTTATTAATCCAAAATTAAAAGAAAAAAAATCAGAAGATCTGTCGAGCAAAATGAGCGATTAAACATTTCATCGATATAAGATAACGTTGTACGCTTCTAATCGCGGCTAAATATAGTAGAACACGATGTTAACAAAGTAGTGCAAGAAGTGACACTTTTGTTAATAATAACAGAAGCTTAAGCCTAGAAATGCAAGGTTAATTAAATTGCTTTTCATTCAGTCATTCGGTTACGTTTTAGACCAAATTTTCTGATTCTCACTCTAATTTGTAATTTGAAATTTTCAGCTATTTTATGTAACGCTCTCGTTACGATTGTCTTACATCGAATAAATTTAGTGAACGTTGCGCTCGCATCGCACGCGTCGCACGCGTTTCTCTACGGTTTCGAACGTGCGCTTAAATATTAGAGCGGTCTCAACTGCGGTCACGGTTTACGACGGATTACGAGTATTGTGCGAAGCCCTGCGGAGGATATAATCTGGCTAGATTCGCTATATCGATTTTGAGTTGCAGCTTTGTGCATCAGGCGCGTGCGTGCGTGCGTGCGTGCGAGAACGCTCTGAGTCATGCCAGTGCACGCGTATGGGTGACGCTACGTACACGTGCACGCACTTCACACGCACGTCAGGTCCTTCGATCTCGTGACGAATCAATTGGAGAAATGAACTTAATGGCTTCCTATTTTAGCTACTAAATCAGAAACGAGAATCACAAGTCTAAATTTAATTTAATTAATATAATTTATCGGCGTGTCTAATATTCGATATCTTAAAAATTGTCATCGGTCGACGTTTATTCCTATATAATATAGCATTACAACGAGAATACATTTTCTGTAATATTCGAGAAATACATTAATCATAAAAATAAACTTTCGATGTTATTCTGATGTGCCTCTCATCAGGGTACCTTGAATTTCCTTTTCACGGGGAGTCCAAGGTCTGTCTTGGGCTTCAGGGTCGGTGCCAGGGAGAGAGGCTCTCTCCATCCTCTCGCGTATCGATCCGACCGCTTGCCGGATGTAACGTCTTCGAGGCGTTCGCGATAGCTAAACGCGAACGCAGCAAACTGCCGCCTCCATTCCTCGTACACTTAAGGCGTATATTTCCGTTATGCACGAAACAGTACGGTACAGATATATTTGATAAAGAATTTCCGATAAACGATGAAAACGAGAATAAACAACTCTTATCTGTTATCAACCATCGATTGATTCGGCAGGCTGCAGAAACGGCGAGAATTTTTATAATTTGCGTGAACGAATAATTGTCCGTCTCTCCGTCTCTCTTTTCATTTAAGCACCAATACACTGAAGAGTATAGTAGCTTATTTTTCATTATTTTTCATTATTTTAACGGAACATTTGGTTGAAATTGTTTCACTTAACATTTTAGTAATTATCAGATTCTTTTTATGATATATTCACGTGAAAGAAAACTTTATTAAATAAATAAAAAAAATAAAAAATAAATAAATATAATAATACGAAATTAAATACAAATGAATAGGAAGATGGGTCAAATGCAAGCTTCAAAATAAGATGAAAGTTTATTAAGACATTAAACTATAACATGAAAGATGCGAGAGTTTTTTACAATTATAAACGTATGGAACGTTTCGGAGAAATTAAATATTATAATAAGAATGACAAAGAAATCGCTTTAATGAGAGCGAGCTCCACCGCGTAAACAAGAAGCAATTGCGAGACGATGATAATGAAAGCGGGACGCGCGACTTCCATGACGATAATCGTACAGAGGAGTACCTCTCGCGCTGACTTATTACACCGGAAGAGTCAGCGATCTACCATCGATCTGCCTCGGGAGCGTAGATATCGTCGCCGGTACATTTCGTTTCGGAACGGTTGGAATCGTATGCGTGATTACAGTAAACGCGAGCGCAGGTAAAAAGCCCCGTACAGCTGTCTGACAGCTGCCGTGGCAGCGGCAGCGGCGGCGGCGCGCCACGCCATACCGCATCAAGCCACGCCACGCCGTCCTATATACATACGTGATGAACCACCCTGTACATGGAAGCCGCGCATGCGTCCTGAAAATATTATACGTTTCGCCTTGGTGCACGTGCACCGCTCTACCGCCGATGACGAACGTAACAGAATTAGTGGCGCATCATTTCATCCTTTTTCTGGGTTTCTACCCTTCGCCATTGCTCTCTCGGAGGGGAGGCGCAGATTCACTATCGATATTGATTTATCTGTAGCTTGTGGTCCTGCAGATTTCAAATCCAATTCAGAAATATTCCATTTCTCTTGAATCTTTATCTTATTTTATCTTCTTTTTTTATCTTCTCCAAATCTCAGTTATAGAATTGTGCTGTTTTTGAAATTTTTTCGAATAAATTTTATTGACGATCCAGATTGGATCGTTCAGAACTGGGGAGATGCTTATGAACTTTTTTTTGGGAAAAATCATATTACTGAACCAAATCGGAAAATCGTTGATACACGAAGGATCGTTGCACGTAATCACTACGACTAGTCAATCGTTCGGTCAATTAAGAACACCGATTTGAAAGCTCTTCCATTTTCGCGCGACCAATTCCGAGCGTGTGCGCGTCGACGATCGTCATCCCTCCTAACCCCACCCCATCCCGCCCCGTTCTCGCCATCCTCTCCGTGTAGCTCGTTTCAATTCGACCGTATTGCTTCCCATCGATTTAACTTCAAAGTCCCCGCGACGCCGGGTAAAAATGTCTCCGTGACGCGGACAAATCATACATGGGCTTTCGCTCGAATATCTTCCGGACGCGAAGCTCTCGCGACATTTGCATCAGTGAACCTTCGAGTTTACATATGTATCGTAAAGATAAACTCGACGTATCGGCCTTGCGAAATGTCTTCCCGTCCACGCGCTTCCGTTCGTCCTTTCCGCCTTTCCACCGCAGAGAAGACGAGACGTATCACTGGAAGGAGAAGAACGGGAACGCGGTGTCTCTCGGGTTGACTCTAAATCGAGCGAGACAACGCCACGGGAATTATGTCGACAATGCTGCTGATTGTCGGTTCATTATGACGTCACAGAATCTAGCTGGTACGGTATGTACCTACTGTTAACCTACCGCTGCCGATCAAGGATAATCGCTCTTAAGGCGCGTACAGTTCTCTTCAAAGTGCGAGAGTACGAAGGAAATGTTCGTACTCCATTCGCACGCTGATTAGAAACGCTGTGACCGAGTCTGGCCATCACCATTTTGTCGAAATAAGAGTAAGAAAGAAGGATACATATAGTGTCTCTTTTTGTGTATGCTACCTTATTTTAACTAAAGGCCATTGGTGCTTTTTGGCAACAACCAGTGGGCGTGTTCGATAAGGCAATTAACCTGCTCACCGAGAAAATACACATGATGGGTTGTTGCTTATGGATCCAACCAATCATATTCGAGCAGCAGGCGAGCAGGTTAGTTGCCTTGTTAACCTGCTTACTAAGAGCAGGCAAATGGAGCTCCTCACCGAGCAATTGAATTTTTGACCGCTGCGTCTGCCTTGAATGCGCTCAGTGTCACACAGTAGTGATCATTTCATGTTTGTTTAACATTTGCAAACAACAAGAATGTAATAATTCACTATGTTACATTATGTCATCGGTTTACTGACACTTCATTATATGTAAAAAAATTTTAGTCGTCAGATCGTAAAGCATATCGATCAATCAGTTAAGGATGAGATCGCGATGCTGATTGTGATTGGCCAATTTGTTTATTGCTTTACGAGATTACTAAAATTTTTGTTGATATGATGGCCTTTACTTATTCTAACTTACTGAATTGATATAAACGGGCCAATCAAAAGCTTATCATCTCGTGACCAGATTCTTTATAGGATCTTTCACGAATAATCGGAAGTGCATATGAGATGCCATTTTGGAAATCTCGCGCGATTTTACGATCATGAAATTTGGAAAGTAAAATTGTGATGGGGAGGACAGGACTTTCCGTCTCGTCGCGATTTCTCCGCGCAACGTGAATCTGATATATCAGCCTTGCAAATTTGTTCGAGCTTGATGCAAATACGGATGATCAGCGTGTAAACATAAATCATAGCTGGGGACGCGCGATCGATTAATGGTTGCAAAGCGGCAGAGACAACCGAGCGCGGGATAAGGGTGAGAAAGGGAGACGCCATAATTCTCTTTCTCTCTTATGCGCGAGCGCTGACCCGATTTTCATCCGCCGATTAAAATTAATAACCGTTTGTAATTGGGATTAGCCGACGCTTAGCCAGTCTCGCGGGGCGCGATCGGCGAATTGAAATCGGCATCGGGAATGTCAAACGGCAGCTTGTGAACATTTATTTCTGCTGGGGTTGCGCGAGGATGCAAGGGGTGCGCGTTCTTCGTTCATCGATCTTCCAGGATAGTCTTTTGTTCGCATTAATGGATGCCATGTGGCGCCATTAGACGCGCTAATCTCGCCTCATAAATGGCAGTCGGCAAAATCATATTCGAATCATTTAGGCTTAGGCAAAGAGAGAATCAAAACAAAGAGAGACATCAACAGAATTTTGCGTTCAACGGAAAAAGTAACTGTTATAAAATGTTGCAACTGTTATAAAATTTCTTTGATACGTTTGATCTTAACCTTAGTTCCTCACTGGATCTAAATGTATAAATCAATCATATTAAAAAATTTTTACAACGTAATGTTGCAAAGCTCTCTTTTCTACTGAACGCAATTCAGTACCATTCAGAATCTTGCTTTCGATTTGTTGCCTTTTCGTCGCGGTGGATGCGTATGTCTGCGCTTCGATATTTTCAGTATCGAGATTAGACATCTGAAGAAGAGTAATCCTTCAGACACACGTAATCGATCCGAACGATTTGCCCTTCCTCGTCTCCGTCGGCTCCATCAGCGAGCCTAGAAACTAGATCCGCACAGCTGCCACGTCACACAGCCAGCCGAAACCGGAAGCCGTCGGCCATCTTGTTTGTACAGTAGCTATGGTTACCATGGGAGATCCTACGAGCAAGAATTCGGTGTATGTACATACATACATTCGTGCGTACATACATACAATACATCGATCCGTTATGGATCTTTTTGTCTGCTTTCGATGCACCGCATATTCTCATTGGTGCAAGGCTGGTTTTAGATTTCTGGAATTTATGAGTCTATCGTGTCGTATATGCGGGGATCAAGGGAGGAAGGGCTTTTCCGCTCCTTCCTTCGGTCCAGGACCCTTTTCGACGGGAAAACTGGCAGATGGTGACTCTATTGCGTTTAATCGGCTTATCTCATTGGTCCACCTTGAAAAATATAATCGCGCGTTCGTTTCTCATTCGTGATTGCAAAGAAGTGCTGAAAAGTCCGCATTCGACTTGATACTTGACACATAAATGTTTAGATTGTGAATAGAGAGTTGTTTTTTTTTTGTCTAGACGTTAAATATTTATAAATTATTATGCACGTACTTTCTGCATTCAGTTGTTACTTTTCGTTATAAAATTAAAATTAGTATTTTCTCTAAATTTTTTTTAGAATGGAATCTCACTGTAAAGAGAAAATTGAGCCGGTCTTGATAAAAAGTGGTTCAGTTTTCAGTCTAAGAGTAAGATTTCACTCTTCAGAGTGAGGTCCACTCTGAAAGTTTTAGAGAGTTCATTTTCTGATTAAATAAAGCAAAGGACGTTCACCGAGCTAGCGGAAGGGAACTAATGTTTAGAGAGAGACATTAGTTTCGACGATGCGTAATGATCTAAATTCATGAAAAGTATATCAGTAAAGCAGAAAAAGAAAGAAGGTCGATCACCCGTCATTAAGTACCCGAATTGTTGTCATCGAAATAAACATCCGGACACATCTGCGCGCGCATTTTTCACAGCCGTAAAAGGAAATGAATTTCCTTCACACGTGGCCTCTGTTTCATTTCGATCCACGCAGCTTCCAAAAGAGCACAGACATCTGTCCAAGTTAGGAACAGTTGCCAGATTTTCTCTCTCTCTCTCTCTCTCTCTCTCTCTCTCTCTCTCTCTCTCTCAGATTTGATGAGCAAATCAATTTCGATGAATCAGAAAAATATAAGAAAAAAGCTTTTAAACTAAGCTAAATTTCAGCAATAATTGAGTAAATAAATAGATAAAAAATTTATCGATATTTTCTACATTATCTAGCAAATATTTGTATCTACACATATCTTTCGTGTTAGAATGTAGAGTGTTAGAATGTAGAGTTCCTATAATATAGAATCTGGCCACGCAACACAAAATGGCTGTATAATGTATATGTGAATGTATGTGTGAATATGTATGTGTGTGTGTGTGTGTGTGTGTGTGTGTGTGTGTGTGTGTGTGTAAATCTGGTATGAATGTGTGTGTAAATGTGGAATGTATGTTCTTTGAATGTATGCCACATTTCGATTGATATTATCATTTTGAAGAGGTTGATATAATATTGCTCAATGAAAATAATCACGTTGAATGAACTCTAGGATACTATTAGAAACGATTAGGAAATTTTTTTCTCTTATGATATTTTACATATCGGAATAATAAAAAAATTCCCAAAAGTTTGAATAATTTTGATCGCGCAAGGGGAATTACTAGAAAAAATATTCTCGGAAGGGGACTAACGGCGCTCCCGTAAGTAAGTAACAAGATGCGTCTGATGTGTTTAACATAACAAAGAGGATAGACGTTCTGGATGCGTGTCACAGCTTCGGTTCTCCCTGAAATCGTGGTAGCGACAAAAACCCAGGTATATGGCCGGCTGATCGATACGGTAGTCTGTCCGAGAGAGAGAGAGAGAGAGGGGGGGGGGAGAGAGAGAGATCTGAAATATAATAATTGTAGACAGCTGTGAGCTGAGAGAGGATCGGTTGCTTTTGACATCCATGCTAAATTGAACACAGCCCTTCTTTTCATTTAGAATCTAGATAATTCATTCGCGCAGCTTCATCTTTGTTTCTCTGTGCAAAAATTTGCAAAATTTATCACATTTCAATATTTCTTATACGCACATCGAAAGGAAAAAAAGTAACGCAAGTAACAATTATTTGTTTTTAAATATTCTACTGTAAGTTCGTCATATCAAATTTATTTCAAAATATATTCTGAATCTTAATAAATTTAATATTTCAATCAAGATTATTAAATTAAAACAATTCGATTCGCTTGTTATAGTATAAAGTCGCTTTTTCAATTAATTTAATAATATTCTTCAAAGAAAATTAATTCTTATTTTGAACATATAATAATAAGTCTTAACGAGTCTTTGTAACGAGTATATTTTATAATTACTATCAAGAAAATATTCTTTGTTAAAGATAATCATTAAAAGGAAGAAAATATAAATTGAGTAATCACTTTTTTTAACAATAAAATGATATTTCTCTGTGTATATTATCTAATTATGCGTCAAAGTTTTTATATCAAACAGCACAATAAAATGTATTAAAAATTTCGCAGTTTCTAGATTTATGTAAAACATAGCTCTTTGTCAATTTATACGAAGGCGTTTATAAATTGACAAATCGGATTTACTATTAGATTCCATAGAATGTTTCAAGGTCTATTACAAAAAACCTGTTCATTGTCACTACACTGCGTTCGGAAACATTGCCTACACGATGCATTTTATCTTTGTTCTTTGTTATCGGACAAGCTGAAGAATTCGAGGCAAATCCGAACGAGAGACAACCACTAAAATTTTCTACGTCGCCTTCATCAAACTTCAAATATATATCTATTTCATTTTAAGTATAACGAGTATACCATTAATTTAGCCGCATACAGAAAGAACGAATCTAAAAACACATAAGATATCGCGAATAAGATCGAGAAGTACTAAAGGGAGCTGTGGCTGGCGAACGAGAGCTCGCAGCGGCAGAAGATAGCAATGGGCATCGCGGCTATTATCGTACGGACACGTATGTAATGTATGTCTGTAGGTTAATGCAATTCGCTCAGATCTCATTGCGAGAATAGTGCGGCAGGGAATTGATTGATTGGCTCTTTCGTTTCAGCGCAACGATATGCATAGTCGCGGTTTGTCGCGCGCGAAAATGGCGATACCTTGACCGTGAACGCAAGTCAGCGACGATGGCTTCTTTACACCCGAAACTTTTTCTCGCTTTTCATTGCGCAGCGACCCAGGGACCCAGGTAGTCTAACACGGTCATGTCATTGACCTCTGTCCCTTTATGTCGAAAGTAAACTCTAATGGCATATAATAGCCTCCTTATAAAACCTAGCGCTATGTCGCCCGCGTTCCTCGTTGTAGCTGTACAATAATTATTATTATCGCTACGTCTCGTTTTATTGCCGCGGTGTGAACGAACTGGAACGATCAGATTTTATTAGAAGAAAGAAAGCCAATCTTTTTAACAGTTAATTTCGAGCCGTGTTGTTATGCCACGGTATAAATTTAAATCGTGAGGAGCGTTGCGATTGGTCGTTGATAGATCGAAAAAAAGCAGCGACCGACGAGACAATGGCGGAATATTTTTATAGCGATTCGTGTTGCGGTGCGGTGCGGTGCGGCACGTCGGCAGCTACATCAACATGACCGGTTTCCATTGGGCGTTTTAACATCTGCCGCTTCGAATCTTTCGGCTGTATGCGTGCGTATGTGTACGCACACACACACACACACACACACACACACACACACACATATATATGTATGTATGCGTGCGTGCATATGTGCATCTGTACATGCGTGCGTGTCCTGCCACGCAACGTCGCCGTTTTCCCACTGAAACGGCGATCGACACGCATGCAGATATATACGGTATGCTACTGTACGACGTTCCAGCTAGGCCGGTCGATCCCAATTCCCGCCCTTGGGAGCGAAACAACGACGATCGCCATCGATTCCGCCAGTTTTCGCAGAAAAACCGGGAGAGGACAGTAACGGCGTGATGAGAACACCCTGCGTAGAATAGGGGGGTAAAGCGATGAATCATCGTATCCGTCTAGAAGTCAGGCTGTCTCTTTCCAGGCCGGAGAGAAGCGAAAAACAAACTGTTCACTGACGCTGATCGAGCATTACGAGCTTTCCGGCTGATACGTCGTCTAGCAGTCGGTAGCAACGGCAACGGCAGTTAGCCGATATCTTCTGCCTCGCACGTGGAGTTATGAACGAATTCTTGAGGTGGCGAGCGCCCATTCGGCAGGCAGCCTAGCAATTTTAATTAAAGGCGGAAGGCAGTAAGTAAGGCACGTTGCGCGCCGGAATCGAGGGCTGCGTACCGTCTTCCGATTAATAGTTGGAAATTTCTCATTTGGCACCGCACCGAAGCATCTAACCGAAGCAATGTTGCCCCGAAAAGATTAATTGTTATTCCATTAAACGAGAAGGAAAGAATCTTATTTTTTTTTCGTTATCTCGATATAGACGGAATTTGGACTATTTATCTTTCCGAGCGTTAAACAAATTTGTTTACCACTTTGCTTCCGTCTCCGTTGTGCCCGATAAAGAAATTACCTGAGATGGTTGAGATACAAATAATTACCTGGTTCCATCATATCTTTAATGAGAGACAATTATTTTATATGTTAAGTATGATGCTTTCTCTGTGATTCCGAAGTTTGCCTTCGAAAGAGGAAAGCGACGGACACGGATGGACACTCTCTTCTCGCCGTCACTCTCCGTCGGTCAATTTGGCGCACTCTTTTTCGTCCCATCCGTGTCTGCGAGACAGGAGATGGTACAGCGAGAGAGGGAGAGACACGACCTGACTACGTGCGTACTACGCAACGATATAAATTGAATAGGTAGAGACGAACATGGCCGCTCGCTCGTTTGCTCGCACACTCGCTCGATGGATAGAAAAATCCTGGGAACGAGACCCCCGTACAAGAGAGGCTCGGAACGAGTCAATGAAAATAAAAAGGATGTCAGATTGTCGCGGCGTCGGAAGTTACGGATTAAGTTAGGAAGTAGACAGTTAATGTCGCTTCGGAGAGTGAGATACGAAGATAGATAGAGAGAAAAAGAGAGACATATCTGTACATGTACGTCGCGCGATTCTGCGCCGATTGTCGTTATTATTTTCGCCAAGGCTCGAAGAAACAGCGTTTGATGGATTCTTCGAAAAGGACATGATCTTTAATACCAATTAATTGAAATTCGGGGGTATTTGTAAATAAAAATCTTTTTTTGTCTTCACGTGAAAGAATAAAAAAAAAACAATCCGAAGAAGCGTCGAGATTTAAAGCAGCAATTTTAATTGTGAAAGAATCGGATCAATTTCTCAAGTGAGTTTCTGGGTGCGAGTATAGAAAGTCACTTTGTCCTTATTATAAGAATAAAATGGATCAAGCAATCTCAAGCATTTACCTCGACCTTGGCAACCTAATGCAACCACTCTACTTATACCTTCGTATAGTCGCACACTTTAAAGAGGGTTACAACCAGGTCGGTTGATTTGCGTTTGAACGTGAGGACACCCCGCTTTCTCATCCTCTCCATCATATGCCCGTAGAATCGCTCGATTTAACCGGTCCGTGTACGACTAACTTGATGACACGGTGAGTCGGCTGTGCTTCTGATTGGTAGACGACATAGGCCCGGTTCCACCAATACAAGATTAACTTTAATTTCGGTTTAACACTTATCGTTTATCTTTCTCTAACTCTTACATCCATTTCTACTAATGTAATTTAATTTTGATTGACGCTTAACTAACGCTTCATCTTTTTCTAGTTGTAAAAATTAAAAAAAGACATAGACTAACTTGAACTGAAGATTAAAGTTAACCTATTTGGTAGAAACAGACATTAGAATCAGAAAGAGATAAAGTAAATTGAAGTGAATCGAAATTAAAGTTAACCTTACATTGGTGGAACTGGACCACAGCCAAACGTTCAAATATTTTTAGCATTTTACAAGTCTTCAATATTAACGTTAAAAGACGTTAAATGTAACATAGACAATCAATTTCTAAGATTTCTGCGTTTTTATTAACCGCAAGGATGGTCGATTAAACGAGCCAACCATCCACATGATCACCCTTACTAGGAGGAGGAAGATGGTAGGGCCGTCACCCTCAAGTCCAGGGGATGCTAATGCGAAGAACTGACCTAGCTATCCTCACTGCTCCGTGTGGCGAAGGTGGCGATAGCGGGTGGCGACCGCCGTTAAGTAAAATACAACGTGGGGGCGTCCTTGACTCGACAAACGCCTCTTCGTCCCACGCGGGTTCTGTATTAAGATATCAAATGGCCAAATCCGAGGGTTCCCCTACTTCACTTGCCGAGACGTCATGTGCCTCGACACGGAACTACCCTTTTCTGGTGGTAATGTATCGCTTGCCCTGCTCTCGCAGTCTCTGGAGGAGCCGGGCAACGGGGGTGGCTTTCGGGATCATGAATGAAATCCCTCCTGGTGGCCCTACCCTGGGGTGTCCGACCCTCCGTACCTATTCCCCTGTCCTACTCCTGGGCAGGAGTAACAACACCCTTATGTTCAAAACAATAACATGACCACGTGCGATGGCCACGTGGTGATCCCTCCAAGATTTTGGCACGGAAGAGCAATCGCGATCTACCCATTGGAGAAAATTTAGCTGCATTTGCAGTGAGTCTGAAGAAAATGAACTGTCTTATTAATTTCTTTCGTCACGATCGAAGAAAGTATCGCTCACTTTCTTCGAAATGAATGTTCTTTTTGAATGCGTTATTCGTTTACATTGAAAAGAAGAAGCTGAGATTGATAATACGACTTACTACGTAATTTGTGAACTCTTGAAGAGTAATTAACTATACATTGGAACTTGATAAAAATAATGCTTCGTATAATTTTATTTAACTGTAACGAACATTTTGACAAGTAGAGAAATTACGCGGGACATCGCGATAATAGCTGTCCTCGTTAAAAATAGCACCTGATGCAGAAGAAGTATTAAGTATTCCCCTCCTGCTTTAAAAGCACGTTACTTCCATTACTTACACCTGCCGGTCAAGTCTGCACGCAGTACCGCCCTTTCCACGCAATCCTCACGCGGTGAAAATCATACAGCCGTCGTCATCACGTTGACGCCGACAAATTTTACTTACTTTTTTTTTTTTTCCAGAACATCGAAACAACATCTACCGTATATAGAATAAACTTTCCGATAATCTTGAACTTCGGGATCAGCAAACTTTTTGATGAGACTGATGACAGTTTGATAGGTTTTTTTTTCTCTTTTGTCAATGCAATTAATCTTCGGACTTACATATCTTCTTAAAAATCTATTATTTATTCACGCTGTCCAAGTTCAATTTTATTTAAACGCTGAAACTCAATTTGAATCGAAAGAGGGACTGTATTCGATGGAAAGACGTCGCGTCGCGCCGGTTTGCATGCGTAGCCGCCCTTGTGCCATGGGCCGCAGGATTGTATGGAAGCCAGCTGCGAGTCGGCGAAGCGCGACGGACTGAGGCCGCGTGTACTCGGAAACGTTGTAAAAATAATTATTAAAGCCGTTACCACGCCGTACTACTTGTTCGTCCGTCTAACACGTGTACCGGCGACGCCATGGCCGGCAAGGGTTCGTTGTGTGCGCTTCTGGAAGTCGCGACCGCGCCGATACTTTTCGTCGATATAATAGAGCCATTAATCGGGTCGTTTCTAAAAGCGTTCGAAAAGCAGTTTGGTCTCGTTGTGAGAAAGACAGGCAGATTGCCAAGGATACAAATACAACGAAGAACAATATAATAATCGTTATTGCGAATCCTTGTTTCGTTATTACGTGTCTCTTTCGAGTCTTTTGTTGGTGTAAGAAATTCTCTATATTTGAACCGTTCGGTTACTCGGTCATTACTTTCGTTGGACAATTTAGACACGAGGAATAACCGCAGATTTCCCGTTGGCGTTAATTACGGCCGGTTTTCCACGACGAGTATCATTATTCGCGGAAACTTCAACGCATCGTCGCTTTTTGCACAGCACGCTTGGCAACCTGTCTTTCCATCCGACGTATCTACCATTTTTAACCGCCGCACTTCTAATGGGTGCAACGGTTTTTTCGTCCGTCCCGTCGCCAGCCATCTGTCGCACAGTGAAAATGGTTTTGATGAAATTAAAGTCAGCTGATCGAAAAACCAGCGTCTAAACGTCGGCATGATCTTTCCAGCTACATCGAGGAACGACACAACGAGCGACAGTCGGTCAATCCTAAACTGGAATTTCTCGTAATCGCTAAACGCGATCCTTTTAGTCTCGAAATACAACAGGTATGGTTAAGCTTTAAATCGTAAGATATTGACCAATTACAGTTGAATACGAGAAGAAAGATTGGTCAATTTCTTACGGCTTAAGGCTTAAAGCCTAAAGGCCTTTTACGCCTTAAAATTTCATTGTAAACGTGAGGCTTATAGGTATCACGTAGGCGTTTTTCAACTGAATGTTAACGGGGAACGGAAAGGACTTCCCTCTGAATGACAAGCGCAAAAATTTTTTGCGAATGACAGAACTCGTGGTCCCTCCGTTTAACAATTCTATCAAGCAAACAATTCTATCTCCACCGCAATGCGTGTGACACGCGCGCAATGGATACGCGGTACGAAGAAAGGAAATATAGACTACCGGAATGCCACCAAAGTGACGGCGGTTCCCTTTATTGACGAATCGAAGGATACATGTACGTGGAACACGAAAATTCGTGATTTTTTAACGGTGTTTCCCTATCCTTTTTTCCACGATTTTCATTCATAAAAGAAGCGCTGAGAAAATAAAGCGCGTTCTCCGAAATTGATGAATAATGCTCTCAATAATTTAAGAATTTTAAGCACGACCTTATGTGTGAATACCTCAAATACGATAAAGAAAGTGAAGAACGGTCAAATTTATCTGAAATATCTGAAATAAATTAATTTAATATAAGATTATATAACGTATTTTTTGAAAACATCCAAATTTGACCGTTCTTGACTTTCTTTATCGTATATTTAAAGTTTTCTCGATAATTTTTATTGCGCATTTTCTAGAGATGCCGCTTTTAAATTTCGAACACTATACAGTATCAAAAGGATCATCGCGTGTGACACTGCAGATGCCATTTTAAGTCACATCGCGGAGCACGAGGGAGAAAAATTAATCCAAGATCTTCAATAAAATATTTCTACGATTGCATGAATGAACGTTTGCACAAGTACGTGACACTTCGTGTAATACATCCTCGTCCCGTAAAATAAGGAACCAGGCACTATAAGTCCGTCTACCATCTAGCTCGGCAATTAGAAGCACGCGTTTCGACCGGCAGCTGCCAGATCGCGGCGATTTGACGATAAGGTAATTAAAATATTTCGTAAACACGTTTCCTCGTACTGGCAGATGCACAGCTCCCGATAAGAGAAAATGTACGCTACTACGCTTCGTCATATCGTATTGTTCCTCTGCCGTCGAATTTCTGGAGAACGCCACAGGCATACATTGCGGATATTTGGAAAGGTTGGAAGATGGCTGGGGGGGGGGGGAGGGGGGGGAGTATCATGGAATTGTTGCTTCTATAATACTTTCGATTATTTATTATTATTTTAAATTACCGCAAATTGGGAGTCTCGTGATTTTCAGAAGATGCGCGTAGCAGATGTGTGCCGCGCTAAGAAGCGGGCTGACATTCACAACGTTTTCTCTGGGGGCAAATGCTTGATGTCGTTGAAACTTAAATAAATATAAGCACCGGCTGCCACCAGGCTGCCTCCTTGCTTTCTCGATGCAGCGTAATTTATAAGGGCTGTTTCTTAAAGGACTGTTTACGTTGCGAACCATGGAGGCATTCGAAACTCCTGTTCTGTTATAACAACGAGAATTAGTGGGACAAATGAAAGATTAGAGGAGTAAATGAGAGGTCAGGGCTTAAATTGTCTTTTCCTTACTGATTTCTCTATATGTGTGCGATTTTCCGTATGGAGATGCACACCGAAAGAAAAGCGAGCGAGAAAGACGCCGGTGAATTGTTCGAACGAGGAAGAGAAAGAGGGAAAAGATTTCTTGGCTTCGACGATTAATTACGCTCTCATTCCCGCCCTCTCAACGATGCATCGTCGATATTGACATTTGCCTTGCCTCCTTTTCACCCTGCTCATCTCTCTCTTTCTCTCCTCCTTCCTCCTCTCTTTCTCTCTCTCTCTCTCTCTCTCTCTCGCGTTCTCTCTGTTTTCCTCCCGCACGAGAGAAAGCCGCGCGGGCGGGAGAAAAGGCCCGAGAGGGAACACAGATATATACACATAGATTTTCTTCGCTAGAGGCGGGATGGGGTGGAATCGTGGAGGGCCTCCGCCGCCCCTATCTTTCGAGCGTGTGCTTATGATGCACCCGAGCATTTTTTCCTCGTTGCCTTACGAAGAGGCAGGTAGGTTGGTAGGTAAGGCAGTCAGGTTGCTAGGAATGCGCATATAAGGGAATTAGACCATAATCGCCCACGCGTGTGTACGTGTATGTGTATACGTGCTTGTGCCGCGAAAGGGGACGTTTTTCCGCGCCTGCCTTTGAATCACAATGTTCACTCGTCACCCTCACCCTCACCCTCACCCTCACCCTCGCAAACCAATCTTGACCTCATCGCATAGCAGATTACGCCTGCCTCTTTGAGTGCGGAAAAGTCGTCAGATATTAATAAACTGTTTTCATTGCTTCTTTGCAAAATGGCGCAAAGTGGCGGTATATAATTATGTAATGAGTAGAACTGCATATTAATAAAAACATGAGTAAAAAAGCAATAATTATGATTTTAATCTAGATAATTAATCAGTTGCGTTCTAAAGTTTAAAAATTTCCGTAAATAAGATATAATAAATTTCTTAATTTATTTCAAACTTAATTGATTTCGTTAGAAAATAAATTGTGGACAAATATCCATTTCGCAGGAGAAAGTTTCTGCAGTTTCCTAATTAGAAATGTACCAGACACCAAATTCGCTATTTCTTCAAGCGTTCGATGTCTAAATGTTGAAAAGTTTTTTACAACCCATCAATCCCTGTGCTATCTAAAAGAACCTTAGATCAGCAATTTCTTAACTTTACTTATATTAATTATTTGTTTTATTACTTAATTACTGCTTAATTAATTTTAAATATTGTGTATACATTTCAATTTTTACATTACATTTTTTGCATTTATTGCATTATCTAAATTTTAATTTCACAATTATTTATTTTGCAAAAACAATTCTGAAAATATATCTGCGCAATTTTTATTTTTGATATTTAATGAGCTACTAATCACGCAATCGTGCAATTAGTATGCATGATTCTTTCTAATAATTTTCTTTTTCTTTTTCATCACTCGAAAATCTTTTCGTTACGTCGATAAAGATGATAAGCGTTTATTTGCAATTACCATATGTTCTCGAAGGAACTTATCATATGTCGGTAAGCACTAACTTTCTGAAGATAATGCAGTTTTCTGCAGGTATTTTATATAATTCGTATGAAATATTTTTATTATTGAAGGGACAATAATTTTTTATGAAGTTGCATGATTTTTATTGCAACATGAAAATGTCATATATACATATATTTTTCTGCAAATTTTGTTATCACAATTTATAAAAAAAGTTTGTGGGTAAAGCAGTAACGTTATCGACGCGGAACGAAGATCTTCTCTATCTTATAGGATGTTGAAAATGGAAAAATATCCAAAAGCTTTGCATTTCTTCTGAACAATAATATTACATAACAATCGCAAAAAAATAATTACAAAGCTTCGTATTTATATACGTCGCGTTTTCATTATTTTAACTTATTTTCACTCAACGTGACATACAAAACATGATTAAAGTATAATGAATTAAATTTTTCAGAAACGTTATTTGCACAAAATGTATTATTAATACAAATAATACTTGAAAAGGATAAAGAAATCGAATTGAAAAAAATAAAAGAAACGTTGACGGGGATAAGTGGCGAGATTAGGTCAACGATCTGTGTCAGCCGAATTCAGTGCATCTGTGCCTTTCTATCCTGGAATAGTTGGAAACACTTTATATACACCGCGCGTCCAGAATCTGATCTAACACGCTCCGGCCATGGAAGTTATACTTTTATTACCGGTTCTATTGAACTTAACGAGGTCAATTGAGGCGATACGGTTGCCTTGATTTTACGATAGCCGAACGCGATGCGGCGATAAACGGCGATCCCGCCGACCATAAATTGTAATCCACCCACGCGTTTAACAGCTCCCTTTTCGTTTTCAGCACCTGTACCACCTGCAGACCGGCGAAGGGGCGTTCCGAGAACGCGGGAGGGGACGAGGCAAAGGCGCCACGAGGGTGAGTAATGCATCTCGATTTAACTCTACTTTCCATAATTCAATTCTTAACTTGACAATATAAATGGCACGTGACGTGACTGATAACAATAGAACCGTATATATTTTAAATAGGATAATAACTTATATATAACGAATGTAATAATTCTCTATACAGAATTATTGTATTCTTTTAACTTCAAAATCCCCTACATAAATCGCGGGGAGTATTATCGTCACGTTGACTTATTCTTGGATATATTCCTGCAGAGCGTAAAGATTCAAGGATAAATCAACCCTCCGAAGCTGACGCCAAAATCTGTAATATACATAGTTACTAACGCTGGGTCTGTAATTTAATTTAAATTAGAGGGTACTAATTAATTTCTGGAAGCCAGAATGATGACGTAGCTTGTATAAAAAAGAACTAATATCAAGTATAAAAATTTTAATAAGGATAATCCAAATTTGCAAATGTAACAAAGAAAATTGAATTGTTTAACGTTTTTGACAGAGATTTATAGTTGAATGGATCCAATGGACCGTCAGACTTTCGGAGACTTAAGCTAATTGCGCGCGAACTGCGTGACGTGGTGAAAAAAAATAACTAGTTTTATTGTCTATCGAAATGGATCGCCGAAAATCGATGACTAGTAATCTATATTCTTAATTGCCTGAGATGCCGGGCCGTAATGTGTTTAACCCTACTTCGATGACGCAGGCCAGCTATCTCTCGGTACCGGCTGTACGGAGTTTCAGAACTGATATTAAGCAAGGTGGTATTGATCGACGCACGTTGCGCCTGTCCGCGTTACTGCACCGCCATGTTTAAAATCCGCTTGTGCCTTAAGCTGCCGTGAGGACTTGAGCACGCATGCGGCGAAATGACGGCGCGAGCAACTTTATTTCATCGTCCTTGGAGCGTTTCATTTTCATTTTTTCGCGGAGGCAAGGATGTCAATGTTCAACTCGATGTTGCCTACAGGGATCAATCATGTAACTTTCCCTAAAACGGGAACGTGAAAAGTGAAAATTTTTTGCATATATATATATATATGTGTGTGTGTGTGTGTGTGTGTGTGTGTGTGTGTGTGTGTGTGTGTACATTCATAACAATTTTCACTTTTCGCATTTTCGCGTGAGGGAAAAAGTTACACGATTAACCTTCTGATCATTACACTGTCAAACTGAATCACAATTCAAAGTCGAGTTGCTTGACATGAGGTCTTCACTTCGATCACGCTTGAGCTCGCCTTCCAATGCGAGAACGAGGTGTAATTTGCTATTGTCTTGTTTCTTTCTCGAATTTTCCTTTTATTTGGTTATTCATTGGGTTTAGTAGCGTGAAGAAATCGGCCCGGCGATCCACGGGGCCTTTTCTTATCTAATCAGTCAACATGTGTGGATAAGATAGCTCCACATTCCTATATTTAATCGCCCTGGTAAAATAAGATAGGGCCAACACTTGTATATATCCACTAAACCCCAAATAAACGCGCCTCTCATTTCTTTTTCCTCCTTCAACGCGTGTTCCTTCTGTTTTCTCTTCAGATTTATTTTCAATGAATCATCATCGCATTGCAACAGTACAGCACAAAACATACACGCGTATATATAAAAGCATATAACTTAAAAAAATGAGAAGGAGATACACAAACGTGATAGCGTCCTGTATAATATAGTAATAAGACGAAGAAAATCCTTGGCTGGCAGAGATCAGCGAGCTGAGGAAGGTTTAAGGGTAAATCCGTGAGACGGTCTTTCGAGGACTCGTTTATTAACGTCCCTGCAACTTGTTGCTGAGCGCGTTGCCATGCCGGCCCTTTTGACCTCTTTCAGGGCATCTCTATTCTCTATCCGCGTCGGTCCTCTTAACGACGCCTGCGGAGGGACGAGTTCCTCGGTCGGATCGATTATCCGTTAGCAATTGAAATTGATTGAAACATCTGTCTTCTTTCTTTTTCGAATTACGTAAAAGGCATCGAACGGGCGAATTCATCTTTTTATATAATAACTCTTAGATCAAACCTTACATCTTCGAACGGCGATTTCGATCGTTTTTAAATTTCAAATACAAAAGAGCGCTCGGATAGCCATTTTGCGAGCAATTCTAAAAAAAAAAAAAAAGAACTAAAGAATTATATATTATTAACTCGACTCTATCCATGCTTAATGTCCTCGCTAGAACGCGCGAGCGCTTTTCGTTCCTTCCGATACATAAACATTTCTCTTGACGGCGCGGGCGGCAGGTATTCTCTTGCCCCACTACCGGCCGAGTTTTACCCCCTCTGTCGTATCAGCCACCTCCAGTTACAATGATGTGTTGGTGAACCATCCCCTCTCTATCGCCGTCGTCGTCGTCGTCGTCGTCGTCGTCGCGGTCGCCGTCGTCGCGGCCGCCGCCG